>VZQC01010746.1:1008816-1023681 GCA_009823505.1 Rhizomys pruinosus
CTTGTGCTTTGTTAGTATGACTAAAAAGGGTATCACTGGAAAAGCTGTCAACCCATGAAGGGAAACAACCTGAACAGACTGGAGTCCAAAATGACAACTCCAAAGAAATTAGACTGTTTTCTTCTCACCCACTTGTGCCCCTTTCCCAAAGCCCAGGGAACAAACTGCAGAAGAGGAGGCATGGTAGATTGTAAGGGCTGCAGAGAGATAGGGGTGAATCGTGAGACTGCAGGAATATAGTCTGGACTCCTAACTGAGCAACATGCCTGTGCATACAAGCATCTCCAACTGGAGTATGGGAGCCTTGGGTTGTTCAAAATTCGGACATAGATACTTGCAAAATGCACCAATTACCTAACTGTATGACATACTGAGTAACATCAATGTTATCTGCAAACAACTGTGTCATTATATTGTAGAATCCCTTACAAAAAAGGAATACAATATGAGTGGGTAGAGAGATAGCTTAGCAGTTAAGAGCACTGGCTGCTCTTGCAGATGACTCAGGTTCGATTCCCAGCACCCACATGGCATCTAACAATCACCTGTAACTCCAGCTCCAGGAGCTCTAACATCCTCTTCTGACCTCCATGGGCATTGCATGACATGGATGTACTTACATACATGCAGGCAATGAGCTCACACATAAAATAAGAATAATTAATGAAATATTTTAAAAAGAATATAGTAAGAGAGCTGTGTGTGGTGATGAATGTCTGTGATTGCAGCACTTTCTGGAGGCAGATGAGGGTCAGGAGTTCGAAGCCAACCTTGGCTGTATATAGAGTTGGAGGCCAGCCTGGGCCACATGGGACCGTTTCCTCCCAGAATACAAGAGCTGGGCGCGATGATGCATACCTGTAATTCCAGTACATGGGCAGCTAGGGCAGGAGGGTTGCTGTGAGTTTGAAGCTAGTCTGAGCTACAGAGGGAACTTCAGGCCAGCTGGACTACAGTGTGAAAGCCCAACTCAACCTAAAGAAAACTCCCCCCACCCCAAACAAACAAAAGACTGCAATCTGATTTCTACTTTAATGGGAAACTATTTGTAATCAGCTGTAACTCTCAGGGCCACAGTGTTTTTCCCAGGGTGATCTCTCCTAGAGTTTATTTTGCACCTTGGTCAGGCAAGGGCAAGGGGTAGACAGACAGGGCTGGACAGATAGACAGACAGACAGGGCTGGACACAGACAGACAGACAGGGTTGGACAGACTGATAGAGCTGGACACAGACACACAGGCAGACAGGACTAGAAAGACAGACAGGGCTGGACACAGACAGACAGACAGGTTGGACACACAGACAGTGCTAGACAGACAGGGCTGAACACAGAAGACAGGGCTGGCTACACATGCACATGAGCACACACACATGAGCACACACACATGAGCATACACACACATGAGCACACACACATGAGCACACACATGAGCATGCACACATGAGCACACACATGAGCACACACATGAGCACACACACACACACACAGAGTCAGGGCTGGACACACACAGTACTCTGTGCTCTGTTTCCAGAGTCATGTGGTTGAATGCAGACTTTGGCTGGATGGAGACCCCAGCTCAGGTGTGGCCCTTCGGTGGCTTCCTCTCACTCCTCCTCAGTGCAGGCCCCTTAGTCTCCTAGTCATTTCTGTCTGGTGAGTGTGGCTCGACAAGGGACAGCCTGCTGTTGTTCCTCAGTGCAGGCCCCTTCATCTCCTAGTCATTTCTGTTTGGTGAGGTGGCTTGACAAGGCACAGCCTACTCTTGTTCTTCTAGAGTTACTCCAGAAATCCTGTTGTGCTACTTCTTTGGGTGAGTACATATTCAAGTATGTGTGTGAGCATGTGTGTACATGGTCTTTTATGTGTGCACATGGCTATGTGTCTGTGCCCATGTTCTTATGTGGGTGTGTGTTGAGGACAGAGATCAATGTTGGATGTCTTCCTCTGTCACTCTCCTCTACCTTATTTAAATAAAAAAATTGCATTTCTTTTCATTTGTGCATGTGTGTAAGTGATCATGTAAGTGTGCATGAATGTGTGTGTGTGTGTGTGTGTGTGTGTGTGTTGAAGCCAAGGTCACTGTTGGATGTCTTCTACCATTCCTTATTTTAACAATCATCTAAAACTACATGTATATTTTTTTTATTTATTATTTTTATGTGTATGAATGTTCTGTCTGCATGTAGGTTTGTGCACCCGTGTCGTGCAATGCCGCGGAGGTCAGAAGAGGGCGTTGGATTCCCCTGGAACTGGAGTTAAAGATGGTTCTTAGCTGCCATGTGGGTGCTGGGAATCAAACCTAGGTCCTCTGCAAGAGCAGTTGGTGCTCTTAACCACTGAGCCATCTCTCCGGCCCCTGCATATGTTTTCTTTGTGTGTGTATGAGAGTGTGTATGCATGTCACGGCATGCATGTGCAAGTTGGAGGACAACTTGGGAAAGCGTTCTCTCCTTCCATCACGTGGGTTCTGGGTCTGAATTTAGGTCATCAGGCTTGGTGGCAGGTGCCCTTACCTGTCTGAGCCATCTCACCGGCCCTCCACGTTCTTTACTGAGGCAGAGTCTCTCACTCAACCAATTCAGCTCGAGTGGCTGGCTACACAAGCTGCCCAGGACCCTGAGTCTCCAGCTCCCCAGTGCTGGAGCTACAGCTATCCACACCTTTATAGGAGGCTTCTTTATGCGGGTTCTGGGGGATCCAAACCCAGGTTCTTGTGCTTGCACAGCAAACACTTCACCACCTCTGCTACTTCTCAGAATGTTCTAGAATGAACCTCAGCAAGGAGGGGAGGGACAATGATCTCTCTGGGTGTTGTCCATTCACACTGCGGGAGAGTCTCTTCTTCCATAATGGTATTTGGCCATTGTCCACTACCCCTTTGAGAGTACCCCACTTTACCTTGTAATAGACTCCACCAGACTCCACACTGAGGAAAATAAAAAAGCCAGTGTGATGTTGCACACGCGTAGCCTGAACACTTGAGAGGCAGAGGAAGGAGCACTGCTGTGAACTTGAGGCTGCCCTGGTCTATGTAAGAAGCTCCAGGCCAGGCAGGACTACGTATGCACCAGGCCAGGCCAGGAAGGACTACGTATGCACCAGGCCGGGCCAGGCAGGACTACGTACGCACCAGGCCAGGCCAGGCCAGGCAGGACTACGTATGCATCAGGCCGGGCTGGCAGGACTACGTATGCACCAGACCAGGCCAGGCCAGGCAGGACTACGTATGCATCAGGCCAGGCTAAGCAGGACTACGTATGCATCAGGCCAGGCCAGGCAGGACTACGTATGCATCAGGCCGGGCCAGGCAGGACTACGTATGCACCAGGCCAGGCCAGGCCATGCAGGACTACGTGTGCATCAGGCCAGGCCAGGCAGGACTACGTATGCACCAGGCCAGGCCAGGCCAGGCAGGACTACGTATGCATCAGGCCGGGCCAGGCAGGACTACATATGCATCAGGCCAGGCCAGGCCAGGCAGGACTACGTATGCATCAGGCCAGGCCAGGCAGGACTACGTATGCACCAGGCCAGGCCAGGCAGGACTACGTGTGCACCAGGCCAGGCCAGGCCAGGCAGGACTACGTATGCACCAGGCCAGGCCAGGCAGGACTATGTATGCATCAGGCCAGGCCAGGCAGGACTATGCATGCACCAGGCCAGGCCAGGCAGGACTACGTATGCACCAGGCCAGGCCAGGCAGGACTACGCATGCACCAGGCCAGGCCAGGCAGGACGATGTATGCATCAGACCAGGCCAGGCAGGACGATGTATGCATCAGCTACTTTTTGTTGCCGTGATAAAGCACCTTGACCACAAAGGCAGGGAAGGCTTATTTCTACTTACATCATTCCAGAGGGGTGAGTCCATCTTGGTGGAGAGGCATGGGAGAAGGGAGCAGGAGGAGGAGGAGGAGAAGGAAAGGGGGGCAGGAAAAGAAGGAAGAGGAGGAGGAGGAGCAGGAGGAGGAAGAGAAGGAGAAGGAGGAGGAGGATGAAGAGGGGGAAAAGGAGGAAGAGGAAGAGGAGCAGGAGGGGGAGAATGAGGAGGAAGAAGAGGAGGAGGAACAGGAAGAGGAGGAGGAGGAGAAGGCAGAAGAGGAGGAAGAGGAAGAAGAGGAGGAGGAAGAGGAGGAGGAACAGGAGAAGAGGAGGAGCAGGAGGAAGAGAAGGAGCAGGAGGAGGATGAAGAGGAGGAGGAAAAGGAGGAAGAGGAAGAGGAGTAGGAGGGGGAGGAAGAGGAGGAAGAAGAGGAGGAGAAGGAAGAGGAGCAGGAGAAGGAGGAGGAGGTGGAGGAGAAAAAGGAGGAAGAGGAGGAGGAAGAGGAAGAAGAGGAGGAGGAAGAGGAGGAGGAAGAAAAGGAGGAGGGGGAAGAGGAGGAGGAACAGGAAGAATAGGAAGAGTAGGGGTAGGAGGAGCAGGAGGAGGAGGAAGAGGAGGAAGAAGAGGAGGAGCAGGAGAGGAGGAGGATTAGGAGAAGGAAGAGGAGGAAGAGGAGGAGGAAGAGGAAGAAGAGGAGGAGGAACAGGAGGAGGAACAGGAGGAGGAGCAGGAAGCTGAGCCACCCAGGACTGTATGAGAGTGGTGTTCTCAGGCCTGTTACCCTTTTTGTACATTTATGGTAGAAATACATTTTCCTGTTTATCATCTTTTTTTGTTGTTGTTGTTTTGTTTGACTTTTTTTTTTTTTTTGGTGTTTTGAGACAAGGTCTCCCTGTAGCCCCAGCTGGCCTGGAACTCACTCTGAAGACCAGGCTGGCCTTGAATTCACAGAAATCTGCCTGCCTCTGCTGGGACCAAAGGCGTGCACCACCACACCTGGCATGGTTTGGCTTTTTGAGGCAGGGTCTCCCTGTCCTGGGAGTCCCAACCGGCCTGGCACTTGCTATGTAAATCAGGCTGGTCTCCATCTTGTAGAGATCCTCCTGCCCCTGCCTCTCAAATGCTGGGATCAAAGGTGTGCTCCATCATGCCTGGCCTCCATCTATGTCTTTTACTACACAATTTTTAAAAAGCAACTAAATTTTTTCTTTTCCTTCTTGATTTTTGAGTCAGATAAGAGGGATTTTTTTTTTCTTTCATTCCCAGACCACATTTAAAAAATGGTTTCATAGCCGGGCATGGTGGTGCACACCTTTTTTTTTTTAATTAAAAATTTTTATTTATTTATTTATTTATTTATTTATTTATTTATTTATTTATTTATGTATGTATAGGAATGTACTGTCTGCATGCAAGTTTGTGCACCCGTGTCATGCAATGCCACAGAGGTCAGAAGAGGGTCTGGATTCCCCTGGAACTGGAGTTCTCCTGGAATTGGAGTTTCAGACGGTTCTCAGCCGCCATGTGGGTGCTGGGGATCGAATCCGGGTCCTCTGCAAGAGCGGTCGGCACTCTTAACCGCTAGGCCATCTCTCCAGCCCCCGGTGGCACACACCTTTAATCCTAGCGTTTGGGAGGCAGAGGCAGGTGGATCTTTGTGAGTTCAAGGCCAGCCTGGTCTACAGAGTGAGTTCCAGGATAGCTGGGGCTACAAGAAGATCCTGTCTCGAAAAGACAAAAAAAAAAAAAAAATGGTTTTATGGTGGATGGAGAGATGGCTCAGCTGTTAAGAGCCCCAACTGCTCTTGCAGAGGACCTGGGTTCAATTCCCAGCACCCACATGGCGGTTAAGAACTGTTGACTCCAGTTCCAGGGGAATCTGACACCCTCTTCTGACCTCCATGGCATTGCATGACACGGGTGCACCAACCTACATGCAGACCGTACACTCATACACACACACATACACAAAGGTTTTATTTAGTGTAGGGGCTGTAGCTCAGTTGGCAGTGTGTTTACCTGGCATTCTGGAGGCCCTGGGTTCAAGCTCCAGCATTGCATAAATGGAGTGCAGTGGCACAAGCCTCTGATCTTAGCACTCAGGAGGCAGGAGGATTAGAAGTTTGAGGTCCTTCTCCATCGTGAGTTCAAGGCTGGTATGGATCATATGTGTATTAGTTACTGTTCTGTTGCTGTGACGAGACATAGTGACCAAAAGCAATTTAAGGAGGAAAGAGTTCATTTTGATTTATGGTTCAAGAGCAGTAAGAGACCATCATGGTGGGAAGGCATGGCAGTAGAGGGGTGGCAGGCACAGTGGCAAGGGGCAGGAAGCTGAGAACTCACCAATTAAAAGCAGGAAGTAGGGAGCCAACTGGAAGTGGGGCAAAGCTGTAAATTCTCTCAATCCCCATCCCCAGTGACACACTTCCTCCCAGCAAGTCTGCACCTCCCAAATCTCCCCAAACAGCGCCACCAACTGGGGATGCTGAGGGCGATTAGCAGCAGACTCTCATGAGAGGTGTAAGGAGGCCCTCAGCCTATTTTGTTGAATGGGTACATAGTAGAGTGGAATTAAAATGGAAGAGTGAGGGGCTGGAGAGATGGCTGAGCTGTTAAGAGCACTGACTGCTCTTGCAGAGGACCCAGGTTCGATTCCTAGCACCCACATGGCGGTTAAGAACCGTCTTTGACTCCAGTTCCAGGGGAATCGGACGCCCTCTTCTGACCTCCAAGGCATTGCACGACACAGGTGCACCAACCAACATGCAGACAGTACATTCATACACATAAAAAATAATAAATAAATAAAATAAAATGGAAGAGCGAGTGAGCTTCAAACAGTCTCTATATTATTATTATTATTATTATTATTATTATTATTATTATTAGTCTTTTGAGACAGGGTCTCCAGGTAGCCCCAGCTGTCCTGGAACTCACTATGTAGACCAGGCTCTTCTTGAACTCACAGAACACCTGACTCTGCTTCCTGAGTGCTGAGATCAAAGGTGTGCACCACCACACCCAACTTCAAACAGAATCTTGAAGGAAAAAAGGTGAGGTAGGTAAAGAAAGTTCTAGATTGGAGGTGGAGCTGGATGAGGATTCAGAGGATTTGGAGAGCAGTGTGTGGCTTGGTGAATAGACATGTCCAGGGTCATAATGTGAGATGGCATTAGGGGGTAACTGGTCAGCAGCTCACAGGCTGTCAATGCCACATGAAGGGTCTGGAATTTTGTAATAAAAGACCAAAAAAAAAAAGTGCAACTCAGAAGGTCTTGGGAAAGAAAACTGATGTGCTATATGGAGTTTCTGTGTTTTGTAAACGATGCTGTCACAGTGGTCCGATCACCAGAAAGATACCTTAGGGAGGCAAAGGCTGGGGACAGGATGACTAGTGGAGGCTATGGATTTGCTGAGGAAGGGTGACCATGATGGGTGGGACTGAGAAGCAAGGACTAGGGCTGGAAGTGGATTTCAGTTGGTAGAGTGCTTGCCTAGCACGAAGCCCTGGGGTGGATCTCAAGTACTGCCCAAGTCATATATGGTGGTGCACGCTTGTAATCCCAGCACTAGGGAAGTAGAGGCCGGAGGATGAGGTGTTCATAGTCATCTTTGGCAACACAGTGGCTACATGAGACCCTGTCTCAGGGAAAGAGGAGGAGATGATGAGGGGGTTGTAGATGCTAGGGAAGCGGTGGGACGGAATGAGCAAGACATGGTGGCTGAGTGGCTTAGGTAGAGAGAGGGTCCAAAGCAGTGGGGAGGGGGTGCTGGAGAGATGGCTCAGCAGTCAAGAGCACTGGATGCTCTTGCAGAGGACCCTGGTTTGAATCCTAGGACCCACATGGCAGGTAACAACTCCAGTTCTGGAGGATCCAATGCCCTCTTCTGTCCCCCGAGAGCATTGCATGGCATGGGTGCACTTATGTACATGAAGGCAATACACTCATACACATCAAATAAAATGCGGTGTGGAGGACCAGGTTTTACCCCCGAGCAATTACCCAGATGGAGACAGAAACAAAGTGGGTTTGATGCGAGCGCACTCAGATCTCTGTTAGCTTCGTCTGCGATCAACTCTCTCACACATTCTGAACACTTGGCCGATTAACTGCTGCTTGGATCGGTTTCTCCTTCAGTTGCCAAGACAACAAGGAGGTCCATTGAGAGAAGTGACAGACCCTTCCTCTTAAAGAAGAATGCCAGATACTTCCAGAGGAATGGCTCTGCTTTTTGGGGCTCACTTTTTTTCTCTTTGCATCCGCAGGGCAGCAGGGAACACCCAGCTTGCCTTGCCTCCGGCACTGAAATTGAAAGTTCACAGAGCTGCTGGGTGGGCAGTTTTTGAGGAGAGCTTTTAGGTTTTGTGTTTCTTTCCTTTTTGGCCAAGTGCAACTAGTTAAGTACAGGAAGTAGGATGGATTTGTTCAGTTAGTTACTCATGGGCGAAATTCCACGAGATACACAGTCTCTGAGACCATACTACGTTGTTCTTGCTGCTTTCATGTGTATAAACACGTATCAGGAGCAGTACTGAAAGGCGTTTGTCAAGAACTCGTTAGTGATCTTGCCACGATGAGGCTCTCAGGATGGGAAGTGTGACGTGTTACCCACCCTGGAAGCCACGGAAGCCACACACCACTCCACTCAGGAGCTACTATCCTTTCCATGTTTCTGTTTATTGGGAAGTGGCGAAGACAGAAGCCATTGTTAGAGAGAAGCACAAATAGAGAGATGTCTTTTCCTGAAGATGATAGCTACTGAAGACATTTCTCTCGTTACAAGTTGAAGGCAGTGGGGGAGGCAGACTGAGCTCTGAAAGGGAAAGGGACCTAGGTTAATATGCAGTTAGCAGGAGGCCTTTTTCCCTGTAGAGAGCACACCTCCTTGGTAATTTAATTATCAAAGATTGTGCTGTGCTTCTTACAGAACAGGAGGCTTATACCTCTGTGAGTGTTTTGCCCTAGGCAGTGTCAAAACTGATACAACTGGTATGTGATTTATAGGAGCTTTCAATCTAAGGAAAACAGAATACTCTGTGGACCGTCTTCATTTGCACAGGCTGCTGTAACACAATACCCTGGCTTGAGCAACAGAACTTTATTTTCTCCTAGTTCTAGAAGCTGGAAGTCAGAGTCCAGGTACATGGTCAGGTCCTTAGCTTGCCGGAACCTGCTCTTCCCTTGTGTGCTGACACAGCAAGTCTTCAAGAAATCCAGGCAGGTATTGGCTGCCATATATGTCAGAGAATATGAGGCTTATTTCCTGCCAGAGGGGGTTATTGTCAACTGTCTAGGTTGATGACTGCTTTTGGTACAGGCTGGTATTATGGTTTGATCTGCATCTCCTAAAGGACCTGCTGAATCTTAACCTTCGGTATTGATCTTCTTGGAAACAGGATATTGCAGCTGTGACCAAGTCAAGATAAGATCATTAAAGTTGTCCTGGTTCAATATAACTGACCTCCTTAAACAGGGTGAGCTGCAGGCACTGGGGCAGCAGGGACTGGGCGGATGATGGCTGAGTCAGTAAAGAGCTTGCCATGTAAGGAAGGGGACTTGGTTTGAGTCTCAGAACCCATGTAAAAAAATTCAAGGATGGGTGTGCACTTATAATCCAGGTGCTTGGGAGGTGGAGACAGGCAGATCCCTGGGGTGCAATAGTCAGCCAGCCTAGCCTACAAGCAGAGTTCCAGGCCAGGGATAGACCTGGTGTCAAAAAATAAGGTGGAACTGGCCGTGGTGGTGCATGCCTTTAATCCCAGCCCCAGGACTTAGGAGGCAGAGGCAGGCAGATCTCTGTGAGTTCAAGGCCAGCCTGGTCTACACAGTGAGCTCCAGGCCAGGCCAGCTGGGACTACAGGGAGACCCTGTCCCAAAAAGACCAAAAGAGAGGGAATTTCATTATGGTTCTGCTTATGATAGCAGCTGCAGTTATCTCAGAAGTGACAGTTTGTGATGATGGCTAAGCTTCTTGTCAACTTGACACAGCAAGGAAGAGGGAACTTCAGTGGAGGAATTTCCTCCATCAGAGTGGCTTGTGGCCATGTCTGTGAGGCATTTTCTTAATTTCTTGTTGAGGTGGGAGGTCCCAGATCACTGTGGGCACTGCTACCCCTGAGCAGGTGGCTGGGGAGCTGGCCAGGCCATGGCAAGCAAGCCAGTTAGCACTGCTCCTCTACACCTCTGCTTCAGTTCCTGCTTCACTTGGCTCAACCATGGACCATGACTTGGAAGTGTAAGCCAAATAAACCCTGTCCCCCCAAGTGGCTTTTTGATCATGGAGTTTATCATGGCAACAGAAAGCTCAAACAACAGGACGAGCCTGTGGACCCAAGCCAGAGTGCAGGGCCTGGTGGGGCTGAATGAATTGCCAAGTTGCATGAGTTACTAGATTTCCTTGTATAAGAAAATCTGCTTATTCTGCAGGGTACTTCGTTTCTTCTGCCTGCCTATCAAAACATCCTTTTATTTTCTTCTTGAGACAAGATCTCACAGTGCAGCCCAGAATGGCCTAGAACTCTCAAACCTCCCCCCCTCAGCCTCCCAAATACTGGGATTATAGTCATCAACCACCACACCTGACACAAAACCTTTTCGATATTTAGCAGTGTCTAGAGGAAAGCTTTTTCTCCCATCAGTGATCACAGGACCACTGTTCCTAGGAAGTCCTCTGGTGGGGGTGGGGGTGGAGAGGGCTCCTGACAAGGCACACCCTTTAGTACTGGCCAGCTCCAAATTCCTGTAAAGGAAACTTGGTGAAGTCACCTGAACAATATTTGAGCTCTGGGGGCTTCCTGGCTTTGGTAAACACTCCTGCTGAGAAGTACACTTCCCCTTCAATTCTCCCTCCACTCAGCTGCTCTCTACCGATGTTCTGGGTTTCAGCTTAGACCCCATGGCTTTGGGGGACCTCTAATGACCCTCGAGCCAGGGTTAGAGGTGCTCCAATGGCTTTCCGGTTGTTTTTCACTTCTTCCATTTAGGACTTGCACTGAAATCTTCTGTTTACTGGTGCGACCTCTCTCTAGACTCCAGTGCAGTTACTGTGAACATCTTGCTTGCTCTTTGTATTAGTTACTTTTCTGTCGCTGTGGCAATACACCTGATCAAGACAACTTAAAGAAGGAGGTTTTCCTTTTGGGTCACAGTTTGAAGGTATGATCCATTGTGGTGGGAGAGTCACAGCAACAGGAGACTGAGGCACCTGGTCCTGTAGCCTTCGAAGACCCGAAGCAGAGAGATATGAATGCTGGGCCCAGCTCACTTTCTCCTTTTTACTCAGGCTGGGAGCCCAGCCCATGGAAAGGTGCTGCCCACACTTACAGTGGGCAGTAGGGAAGCTACTTTGCAGATGTGCCTAGAGCTTTGTTTTCTAGGTGATTCCAGATCTATCAAGTTGGCAATCAATATTAAAACATGATGAATTTAATACACAATTTGACTCATAGTAGCCCTTTGATAAATATGTGTTAGGTAAATGACACCAAAAGACATGGCAGTGCCAGCCGTCTATGAATTGGGTTTATATTTGCCTTTGCCAGGGCTTTAAAAACAAATAAACAAAGGAACAAACAAACAGACAAACCGAAAGGAGCTGGGTGGGGTCTTGGCAGCATAAGTAGGGAGGACAGTCTTCGCTCTGGTTCAGGGTGGGGTCCCATTTGGGACTGTCCACACATGACATTTCTTCTATTTCTCTCTCTAGCTCCCCTGAATATTTTCTAAGTATAGGCTTATTGATAGAGCAACCTAAGAGTCGTCAACTGATCTACTTCTTCTCTTGTGGAAAAAACACAATGCTTTGAATCCCAATAAAAACCTTGTGATGTTCGCTGGGCATGGTGGTGCACGCCTTTAATCCTAGCACTTGGGAGGCGGAGGCAGGCGGATCTTCGTGAGTTCAAGGCCAGCCTGGTCTACAAAGTGAGTTCCAGGACAGCTGGGGCTACAGGGAGATCCTGTCTCGAAAAGACCAAAAAAAAAAAAAAAAAAGCCTTGTGATGTAACGTAAATCTAGAAAGCTCCCCAGGCATTTGTAATCAAGAACTTTTGAGATAGCAGGAAGTAGAAAGCAAAGGAGATTTGCAACACCTTTGTAATACTGCAGTGGGCATTTGCCTTCTTAGTCCCTAGTTTTTGAAAGGGCTTTGGATAATCGCCCCATCTTTGATATATGAAAATATTTTCTGGTAATGATCTTGGTGAAACGTTGACTCAACCTAAGGTCCATCTTTGATATATGAAAATATTTTCTGGTAATGATCTTGGTGAAACGTTGATTCAACCTAAGGTCATCCATTTCTTAAGAATAGCTTCTTGGGGGTTGGAGAGATGGCTCAGGGGTTAAGGACAATGGCTGCTCTGCAAAGGGCCAGGGTTTGTTTCCCAGCAGCCATCTATATCTCCAGTTACAGGGAATCTGAGCCCCTCTTCTAGCATCTGTGGGTATTGCACACATGTGGTGTAACTTACATACATGTAGGCAATAGACTCACACAAAAAAGAAAAAGGAATACTATGCATTTGCAGGATTTTTTTTCTCTTAGTATAAACTCTGCAATGCTCTACCACACATAAAAATAGCAGTATTTTTTCTATGAAGGTTATAGCTAATTCGACACTTAAAATGCTTATATAGGGGCTGGAGAGATGGCCTAGCGGTTAAGAGCACCAACTGCTCTGGCAGAGGACCCGGGTTCAATCCCCAGCACCCACATGGTGGCTGAGAACCGTCTTTAACTCCAGTTCCAGGGGAATCTGACGTCCTCTTCTGACCTCCACGGCATTGCACGACACAGGTGCACAAACCTACATGCAGACAGTATATTCATACACATACAAGAATAAATAAAAAATAAAAAATAAAATGCTTATATAAATATTTATGTGTATTTTTTTTACAGAATCTCTCTGTAGCCCAGCTGAACCCCAGCTGGTTTAGAATTAGCTATGTATGCTCTATCTCACAGAGATCCACCTGTCTCTGCTTCCTGAGTGCTGGGATTAAAGATGTGGGCTACTATCCCTTCCCATGAGTGTTTTACCTGCATATATTAAGTGTACCACTTATGTGCAATACTTGGGGATACTAGAAGAGGGCATCAGATTCCCTGGAACTGGAGTTACAGATGGTTGTGAGCCTCCATGTAGGAGCTGGGAACCAAACCTTAGTCATCTGCAAGAGTGGCCAGTGCTCTTAACTGCTGAGCCATTTCTTCAGCCCATTTAATTCAACACTTGGGTGGTTCCCATGTGTGGATTAATGTGTTAAGTGCTGGTCTCCATCCTATGAGAACCTTTAGTCCACCAGGAGAGATTAAATAAAGTGGGACCAAGAAATAGTTTTAAGTGTTAGGAATGAAACCAACAAATTGTTGAAGTAGAGGATCAAATGCAGGTGGAGACCTAGATGATCAGGGACAGCTTCCCCCAGAAGGTGGCATTTGAGCTGAGAATTAAAGAAACCAGGCTTCCCGGTGTGGTGGCACACACCTTTAATCCCAGCACTCCAGAGGCAGAGGCAGACAGATCTCTGTGAGTTCAAGGGCAGCCTGGTCTACATAGAGAGTTCCAGGACAGCTGCAGCTACAGGGAGACCCTGTCTAAAAAAGACAAAAAGAAAAAAGAAGCCAGGCCTCAGAAATGGGGCCACATTCATCATAAGTCAATTAAAAATAAATTTCACACCAGAGATGCAGGGATGGTTCAACATACGAAAATCAATAAATATCATCAAACATATAAATGTACTGAAAGACAAAAACCACACCATCATCTCAATTGACGTGGAAAAAACCTTCGACAAAATCCAGCATTGCTTCATGCTTAAAGTCCTAGAGGGAATTGGATTGGAGGGATCATTCCTCAATGTAGTCAAAGCCATATACAGGAAACCCACAGCCAATATCATCCTAAATGGGGAAACGACAGAAGCATTCCCTTTAATTTTTTTTATTTATTTCTGTATGTGTATGAATGTACTGTCTGCATGCAAGTCTGTGCACCTGTGTTGTGCAATGCCGCGGAGGTCAGAAGAGGGTATCGGATTCCCCTGGAACTGGAGTTCTCCTGGAATTGGAGTTTCAGACGGTTCTCGGCCGCCATGTGGGTGCTGGAGATCGAACCCGGGTTCTCTGTAAGAGCAGTCGGCGCTCTTAACCACTAGGCCATCTCTCCAGCCCAGCATTCCCTTTAAAAGTAGGAATTTGGCAAGGCTGCCCCCTGTCACCACTCCTCTTCAATATAGTGCTTGAAACATTTACTAGGGTAATAAGGCAAGAAAAAGAAATTAAAGGAGTACTAATTGGAAAAGAGGAAGTCAAGTTATCCTTATTTGCTGATGATATGATTGTTTACTTAAGAGATGCTGAAAACTCCACCAGAAAACTCCTAGAAATGATTAAGAGCTTCAGTAAAGTGGCAGGATACAAAATTAACCTAGAAAAATCAGTAGCCTTTCTTTACACCAACAACAAGCAACTGAAGAAGGAATTCAAGGAGACCTTCCCACTCACAATAGCCTCAAAAACAATAAAATACCTAGGAACAAACCTAACCAAAGACACCAAGGATCTCTACAACAAAAATTTTAAACCCCTGAAAAAGGAAATTGAGGAAGACATCAGAAGATGGACAAACCTCCCATGCTCATGGATTGGGAAAATAAATATAGTAAAAATGTCCATCCTACCCAAACTAGTGTACAGATTTAATGCGCGGGAGGAGACGCGACGGCGGCGGGCGGCGAGGGCGCACGGTGCCCCCGTCACCCTGCCAGGCACCTGCTCCAGGCGTGCGCTCGCCGCCGGTTGCCCTCGCTGCCCGGAGCCGGCTCTGGGTGGGGTGGTGGTCCTGGAGAAGGCTAGTCTTCAGTGCAGCTGGAGGCGTCCTGACTGCCAGTGATTCTAGAAAGGCGGTTGCAGAAGCCTCCTCTCTGGAGTTTGGGGGCGATGGGTGGTGGAGGGAGCGTGCCCTGAACATACCGGACCAGCACCTTTAGTCTCTTCCAAGGCCTTTTTGTTTTTTTTTTTTTTTTT
>VZQC01010746.1:1028572-1047779 GCA_009823505.1 Rhizomys pruinosus
TCTTTGGTTAGGTTTGTTCCTAGGTATTTTATTTTTTTTTTTTTTTGAGGCTTTTGTGTGTTGGTTTCCCCCCCCCCCCCCTTTTTTTTTTTTTGGTATTTTTGAGACAGGGACTCCCTTTAGTCCCAGCTGGCCTGGAGCGACCAGGCTGTCTTTGAACTCACAAAGATCCGCCTGCCTCTGCCTCCAGAGTGCTGGGATTAAAGGCACGCACCACGCCTGGCATTGTGACACTTCACACACACACACATACTGTATTTTGTCCACATTCACTGTGCCCCTTGTTACCCTCTCTTGTGCCCCCCCCCACACTGCCAATCTCATCCTCTTCCTACCATGCCCACTTCTTTCAAGCCTTATTTATTTATTTTGACCCAGTGACTTTCATTACCGTTGCTGTAGAAGCATGGCTCCTTAGTAGTGGGTACACAAGAAAATGTCCCTCTCTCCTCATGAATCTAGTTCTGTGTCAGTCTTCAGAGTGGAGTGGGCCTGATGAGACTTCCCTCCATGACGGGATATGACCGGCCCAATTTTATACAGATCTTGTGCAGTTAATCAGAGCTGCTCTGAGCTTCAATAGTGTCACAGCCATGTCCCGCCTGGAAGTCAGCCTTCCTACCTCTGGCTCCTAGATTATTTCTGCCCCTTCTTTTGAAGTGTCCCCCAAGCCTTGGAGGTGGTGGTATGGATGTCCTGTGGATGGCTGGCCATTTGGCAGTTGTTTATTGTCAGTATTTTGACCACTTTTGAGACTCCGGTTTTAGCTAACTGCTGGCCAAAGAAGCCACCTGACCTGTGCCGGCAGCAGCACTGGTCTGTGGACACGAAAAGGCATGTGGCCTCCTATACAACAGGGTCTCACGACTAGTTCTGGCGGTCCAGCAGCAGTGGCATTTGTCTAATGTTTTGGGGTCCCCAGGGGCCTTCTTGACTGACAGCTCATGGAGCATTGTTCACCCTGGCACTGAGATTTTCATTTAATGACTTAGAGCTTCTGGGAGCAGTTTTATTCCCCCAAATGGAACACATCCATTCAGACTCTTTAAAGTCCTTTTTTTTTTTTAAATTATGTGTATGAGTATTATGCTTGCATGTGTGTAAGTGTACCCACATTGTGTAGTGCCCTTGGGGGACAGAAGAGGGTGTTGGATCCTTTGGAACTGGAGTTATGGGGTTAGCTGCCACGTGGCAGCTGGTCCTCTACAGGAGCAGTCAGTGCTTTTAACTACTGAGCCATCTCTCTTGCCTCCTCTTTAAAGTTCTTAAATTTTAACTAAAATTTTTTTTTGAGACAGAGTCTCATTATATAGTCCTGACTGGCCTGGAACTTGCCATGTAGACCAGGCTGGCTTCAGACTCACAGAGATCCACCGGCATTTGCCTCCCAAGTGCTGGAATAAAATGCCCCGCTATTTTTATAAATTTAAATTTTCAACTTATCAGGTGTTAGATTCCCTTAAGGCACTTTCATTCGCCATTGCATTTGGCTGCTCTCCCCTTCTTGCCTGTGCCTCTGTCTCTCTTCCCTGTTAGCCCTTTCCTTCCCCGATATCTGCCCTTTCACCTCCATATCACGAGTTCTACTGTCCCCTCCAAGAATCTTGTCCTTCCTCTCATGGCCCCTTCTAGTTTCCTGACTCTGCACACTCATTCACACACAAGTGTGCATAGGTAACAGTTACAAGTCAGGACCCGAATAGTAGAGAGCTCTGCACGCTCACTCACACACAGGTGCGCATAGATAACACAAGTTAGGACCAGAATATTAGAGAACACATGGAGCTCGTCATTCTGAGCCTGGGTTACCTCACTTACTGTTTTCATTTCCACACATTTTTTTCTGAAAATTTCATTTTTCTTTATAGTTGGGTAAATTCCATTGTATGTTTGTGCTACATTTTCTGTGTTCATTCATTAGCTGCTGGACGTCTGGCTTGGCTGTGTTTCCGAGCTATTCCGTGTTCATTCATTAGTGGCTGGACATCTGGCTTGGCTGTTTCCAAGCTATTGTGAATAAAGAAGCAGTAAACAGATGTGCAGGCATCTTGGTGGTAATATGTAGCATTCTTTGGTTATATGTCCAGGTGATGTCTATCTGGGTCATATGGAAGTTCTGGTTTTAGATTCATGAGAGTCCCCAGTACACTCCCACCAACAGTGACTAAGGGGTCTCCTTTACCCTAGTCCTTGCCAGCATTTGGTGTCATTTGTTTTCTTGTTGATAGACATTCTAACTGGGGCAGATGGAATCTCAAAGCAGTTTTAATTTGCATATCTGTGGTGGTTATAGATGTTGAATGCTTAAAAATATCATGTGTGTGCATGTGTGTGCAGGTGCCTGGAGAAGTCAGAAGCGTTGGACCCACCTGTGCCTGGAATCACAGGTGGTTCTGAGCCACCTGCTGTGGGTGCTGGGAACCAAATATGCAAGGCTGCTCTTAACTGCTGAGCTACCTCTCCAGCTTGATGTTGAATACTTTATGAATATATCTATTTTTTAATTGGAGAAATTCTCTTTTATTTATTTTTATTTTTTTATGTGTATGTATTGCCTGCATGTATGTAAGTACACCTGTGTCATGCAATGCCTGTGGAAGTCAGAAGAGGTGGTTGGATCCCCCAGAACTGGAGTTAGGGACAATTGTTAGGTGCCATGTGGGTGCTGGGAATTAAACCCTGGTCCTCTGGAGAAGCAGCCTAACCTTGAGCCGTCTCTCCAGCCCCACTTTAAAAATATTTATTGGCCATTGTGCTTCTTTTGAGAATTCTCTTTAGTTTCTTAATCCATTCTTTTGCATATCGTTGTGTGTTTGTGTGTGTGTGTGTGTGTGTGTGTGTGTGTGTGTATTTACATGTGTGGGGGTGCATGTGATGGTCCAAGGCTGGTGTTGTATGTCTTCCTCAGTTGCTTTCTACTTTCTTGCCTGAGCACAGCCTCTCACTAAACTGGAGCGCACAGGGCTGGCTTCTGCCATGGCTGCCGTCTCCACCTCCAGAGCACTGGGCCTGCAGGGGAGCTCCATGCACACCCCACTTTGACTTGGGTTCTAGAGGCCCAACTGGTCCTCACACCTGTGTGGCATGTGCCTTATCCATGAAGATGATGCCCCCAGTCCCCCTTAACCCATTAGTTTATTCTTGTTTTTTTTAGGATTTTCCCCCCCAAGCCTGTGAAGAAACTCTTGGGGATTTTACTTGAGGTTGCATTGAATTATTCTTGTTTTTAAAATTTCTTTTTGATTTATTTTTATTTTATGTGTATGTTGCCTACAGGTGTGTAAGTGCACCCGTGTGTGCAATGCCTGCAAAGCTAGAAGAAGGCATTGGATCCCCTGGAACTGGAGATAATGATGGTTGTTAGCTTCCATGTGGATGCTGGGAACCCAGGTCCTCTGCAAGAGCAGCCAGCACTTTAACCACTGAGCCATGTCTTTAGCTCCTGAACCCATCTTTAAAATGAGTTGTTTCCTTGTTTAGTGTTTTGAGTTCTTTGAATATTCTGGATATTAATCCTCTGTCAGATATACAGCTGGCAAAGATTTTTCTCCCATTATATAGTCCAAGTGTTCCCTGGATTAACTGTTTTTCCTGCTATACACAGGTTTTAACATTTTATGAGTCTATTTGTGGATTGTTGTTGGCCTTATTTCCTGAGTGGTGGGTTTTATTCAGAAAGCTATTACCTGTGTTGAGAGCTTAGTGCTTTCTCTACTTTTTTTCTAGCAGTTTCAGAGTTTCAAGTATTTTGCTAAGATCTTAGATTGATTTATAATTAAATTTTGTGTAGAGTGAGAGCTAAGGATTAAGTCCATTGTCTACATGTACTTAACCAGGTGACCCAGCACCATTTGTTGAAGAGGCTGTCTATTCTCCAGTGTGTATTTTTGGCATCTTATTGTAGTTGGGGGCTGTAGCCCTGTGGGTTTATATATCCTTGTTCTGTTTCTTCCACTGCTCTTCCTGGCGTTTTGTGCCACTACTGTGCTGTTCTTATTGCTGTGGCTCTGTCGTCAGCGTGGAGTGAGCTGTGCCATCCTCCACAGTGCTCTGTAGTCAGCGTGGAGTGAGCTGTGCCGTCCTCCACAGTGTCCTGTAGTCAGCGTGGAGTGAGGTGTGCCGTCCTCCACAGTGCCCTGTAGTCAGCGTGGAGTGAGCTGTGCCATCCTCCACAGTGCCCTGTAGTTAGCGTGGAGTGAGGTGTGCCATCCTCCACAGTGCTCTGTAGTCAGCGTGGAGTGAGCTGTGCCGTCCTCCACAGTGTCCTGTAGTCAGCGTGGAGTGAGCTGTGCCGTCCTCCACAGTGTCCTGTAGTGAGCGTGGAGTGAGGTGTGCCGTCGTCCACAGTGCCCTGTAGTCAGCGTGGAGTGAGGTGTGCCGTCCTCCACAGTGCCCTGTAGTCAGCGTGGAGTGAGGTGTGCCGTCCTCCACAGTGTCCTGTAGTCAGCGTGGAGTGAGGTGTGCCGTCCTCCACAGTGTCCTGTAGTCAGCGTGGAGTGAGCTGTGCCGTCATCCACAGTGTCCTGTAGTCAACGTGGGGTGAGGTGTGCCGTCCTGTACAGTGTCCTGTAGTCAGCGTGGAGTGAGGTGTGCTGTCCTCTACACTGTTCTTTTTGCCCAGGATTGCTTTGGCTGCCGTGGTCTTTTGTGCTCCGTAGAAGTTTTAACATTTTTTCTACCTCTGCCGTCCTGTACAGTGTCCTGTAGTCAGCGTGGAGTGAGGTGTGCTGTCCTCTACACTGTTCTTTTTGCCCAGGATTGCTTTGGCTGCCGTGGTCTTTTGTGCTCCGTAGAAGTTTTAACTTTTTTTCTACCTCTGTGAACAGTGGTATTGGAATCTTGGTGGCAGTCGCATTGGATTTGTAAATCGCCTGTGCTGTGTTTCTGATCCTGGACCTTGGGAGGCCTTTCCATCCTGCCATTCTCTTCATTCTCCTTCGTTGTTGTTTTATTGTGCAGATCTCTCACTTCCTTGGTTAAATTCATTCCCAGATTATTTATTTATTTATTTATTTATTTATTTATTTATTTATTTATTTATTTATTTAATTTTTTGTCTTTTTGAGACAGGGTCTCCCTGTAGCCCTAGCTGTCCTAGAACTCACTATGTACACCAGACTGGCTTTGAACGAACTCACGGAGATCCACCTGCTTCTGCCTTCCTAGTGCCAGGACTAAAGGTTGCATCACCATATAAAACTTAGACTTAGCTGGGCGTGGTGGCGCATGCCTTTAATCCAGCCTTTAATCCTAGCACTTGGGAGGCAGAGGCAGGTGGATCTTTGTGAGTTCAAGGCCAGCCTGGTCTACAGAGTGAGTTCCAGGACAGCTGGGACTACAGGGAGACCCTGTCTCGAAAACACCAAAAAAAACAAAAAACAAAAAACAAAAAACAAAACCAAAAACAAAAACAAAAAAACTCAGACTTTTTGGAGCTATAAAAATTTTAATTCTTGGGGCTGGAGAGATGGCCTAGCGGTTAAGAGCGCCGACCGCTCTTGCAGAGGACCTGGGTTCGATCCCCAGCACCCACATGGCGGCCGAGAGCCGTCTGAAACTCCAATTCCAGGAGAACTCCAGTTCTAGGGGAGTCCGACACCCTCTTCTGACCTCCGCGGCGTTGCACGTCACGGGTGCACAGACTTGCATGCAGACAATACATTCATACACATACGGAAATAAATAAAATTAAAAAAAAAATTAAAAAAAAATTTAATTCTTTTATATTGTTGCTTATTGTAGATCTGTTTAAATTATTGATCTCATCTTGGTCTAACTTTGGTAGACTATGTATAGCTAAATGTTTAACTTTTAAGATTTTCCAGTTTAGTGGAATATAAAATTTTAAGGTATATCCTTTGATTTTTCTGAATTTCTCTGTGGTTGCTGTTATAATGTCTCCCTCTTCTCTCTAATTTTATTATTTTGGGACTTTTCTCTCTTGATTAGTTTGGCTAAGGGTTTGTCAGTCTTTTTTGTCTCTTTAAAGAACCAACTCATTGTTTTATTATACTTTGTTATTTTTGTTTCTATTTCATTAATGTCTTCCCTGATTAAAATACATTTTAAAAGATTTAAAAAATTACATTATATTTGTGTGTGTATGCACATGTGTGGAGGTCAGTGGATAACTATGGTTGTCCTTGTCTCCTTCCACTGCGTGGGTCCTGGGAATTGAGCTTGGGCTGTAGGCTTGGCAGCCAACACTTTTACCTGGGGAGCCACCTCTCTGGCTTCTTCTGCCTTGATCATAATTGTTTCTTTACATTTCCTCATTATGGGTGTGGCTTGGTCTTGTTTTTACAAGACTATAAGATAGGTAAGATTTTATTTTATTTTTTATTTTTTTATTTTTTAGTCTTTTTGAGACAGGGTCTCCCTGTAGCCCCAGCTGTCCTGGAACTCACTCTGTAGACCAGGCTGGCCTTGAACTCACAGAGATCCACCTGACTCTGCCTCCTGAGTGTTGGGATTAAAGGTGTGTGCCACCACACATGGCTGATAACGTAAGATTTTATAATTTAGTGCTTATAAGCTGTGAATTTCCTTCATAGGTCCGGTTTCATTATATGTTGTGTCTTCATTTTCATTCAATTCTAGGGATTTTAAATTCCCTTTTTGGTTTCTCAGTGACCCAGTCATGTTAATCTCCATGTGTTTATGAATTTTCTATAGTTTTCTCTCGCTGTTTATTCCTAGCTTTATTCCATTATGGTCCATTAGAATACAAGATGTTATTTCAATTTTCTTGTATTTGCTGAGACTTGCTTTATGTCTTTAATGTATGATCTATTTCTGAGAAGGTTCCAAGGACTTCTGGGAAGGATCAAATATTGTATAGATGTTCGTTAAGTCCACTTGATTATAATATCCTTTTTTCTTTTTTGAGATATGGTCTCCCTGAAGCCTCAGCTGGTCTGAAACTCACTGTGTAGACCAGGCTGGCCTTGATTTCACTGAGATTCTCCTGCCTCTGTCCCCTGAGTGCAGGACTAAAGGCATGTGCTACCACACCTGACTTACACTGTAATGTTTATTGTTTTTTGTCTGGGTGATCTATTTATGGGTGAGAGTGAGGTTTTGAATCACTGTCACTGTGTTGTGGTTAGTGAGGTGTTGAATCACTGTCACTGTGTTGTGGTTAGTGAGGTGTTGAATCACTGTCACTGTGTTGTGGTCAGTGAGGTATTGAAGTCACTGTCACTGTGTTATAGTTAATGAGGTGTTGAAATCACTATCACTGTGTTGTGGTTAGTGAGGTGTTGAATCACTGTCACTGTGTTGTGGTTAGTGATGTATTGAAGTCACTGTCACTGTGTTGTAGTTAGTGAGGTGTTGAAGTCACTATCACTGTGTTGTGGTTAGTAAGGTGTTGAATCAATGTGTTGTAGTTAGTGAGGTGTTGAATCACTGTGTTGTAGTTAGTAAGGTGTTGAATCACTGTCACTGTGTTGTAGTGAGGTGTTGAATCACTGTCACTGTGTTGTGGTTAGTGAAACGTTGAAGTCACTGTCACTGTGTTGTGGTTAGTGAGGTGTTGAATCACTGTGTTTTAGTTAGTGAAGTGTTGAATCACTGTCACTGTGTTGTGGTTAGTGAGGTGTTGAATCACTGTCACTGTGTTGTGGTTAGTGAGGTGTTGAAGTCACTATTACTGTGTTGTAGTTAGTGAGGTGTTGAATCACTGTGTTGTGGTTAGTGAGGTGTTGAATCACTGTCACTGTGTTATAGTTAGTGAGGTGTTGAATCACTGTCACTGTGTTTAGTGAAGTGTTGAAGTCACTGTCACTGTGTTGTGGTTAGTGAGGTGTTGAATCACTGTGTTGTGGTTAGTGAGGTGTTGAATCACTGTGTTGTAGTTAGTGAGGTGTTGAATTCACTGTCACTGTATTGTGGTTAGCGAGGTGTTGAATTACTGTCACCGTGTTGTAGTTAGTGAGGTGTTGAATCACTATCACTGTGTTGTGGTTAGTGAGGTGTTGAATCACTGTCACTATGTCGTAGTTAGTGAGGTGTTGAATCACTGTCACTATGTTGTGGTTAGCCTCTGACTAAATCTAATACTATTTTTATGAGATGGGCGCACCTGTGTTCAGTAAGTATTTGTTTAGAATGTAATTTCCTCTTGATGGATTGTTTCTTTTTGTTTGGTCTTTTTGAAACAGGGTCTCCCTGTAGCCCCAGCTGTCCTAGAACTTACTCTGTAGACCAGGCTGGCCTTGAACTCACAAAAATCCACCTGCCTCAGCCTACCAAGTGCTAGGATTAAAGGTGTGCACCACCATGCCCGGCGGATTGTTTCTTTAATCAGTATGAAATAATCTTTAAAAATCACCCGAGTAGTTTTGGTTTGAAGCCCATTTTGCCAGATATGAGCACAGCAGTACTGCTTGTTTCTGTCTCATCTGCCTGGAGTACCTTTTCTGTCCTTCAGGCCAAGGTCGTGTCTGTCTTTGATGCCGCGCTCTCAGTCTTGGATGCAGCAGACATCTTGTTTTTAAATCCATTCGGATAGTCTCTTTTAAGTTGAGGAACCGAGACATGAGCATTTGGGATTATTACTGAGAGGTGTGTGTTAGTTCCCGTTATGTGGTTGATTTTGTAGAGCTGGTGTTTCCCTCATTTAACTACTGTTTTCGCATCTTTTGGTTTTCCAGCAGCCTCTTTGATGTGTTTATCATTCTCTCAGTCCAAAGAATCCCTTTCTATGTCCTCATAGAGGCTTGGTGGTCAGAGATTCCTTCAGCCTGCTTTTATCCTAGGATGCTTTTCTTCCTTCTCAGTTATGACAGATGCTTTGTTGGGAATAATACCTAGCTGGATTCCTTATGGAAAATACATTGTTCCATGCCCTTTTAGCTTTTTAAGTTTCTGTTGCAAAATCAGCTATCATTCTGATGGGCTTATCTGGGTATTTTTCTTTTGTAGCCCTCAGTGCATTGTCTTTGTTCAGTATTTTTAGTGTTTTAAGTAATGGCGTGATGTGGAACATTTCTTTTCTGGTCCTTTCTACTTGGAGATGTTCTGTATGCCTCCTGTACTTAGATGAGCCTCTTTACCTAGATTTGGGAAATTTTCTGCTATGATTGTGCTGAAAGTATTTTCTGTGCCCTTGGCATGGAGATCTTCTGTTCCTTAATTCATAGATTTGGTCTTTTCATGATGTCCCAAACATCTTGTATGTTCTGTTTGTACATTTTAAAATATTAATTTTGGGAGGGCTGGAGTGGTGGCTAAGCAGTTAAGAGCACCAGCTGCTCTCATAGAGGACTTTAGTTTGGTTCCCAGCACCCACATGGTAGCTAATAACCATTTGTAACTCCAGTTCCAGGGGATCCAGCACCATCTTCTGGCCTATTTGGGCATTGTAAGTGCACACTTAGAACATGCAGGCAAAACACTAATATGCATAAAATAAAAATAAAGCAATTCTCCCAGATTTTAAAGATTAGTTTTTTGTCCTTGACTGAATGTGCCGTTCTCTGTACCTTGTCTTTGTCCTTGCTGTGACTCCTCCTGTTGGTTTTATTTGTTCTTGGAACAAATGTTCTTTCTAATGGAAAGAAAAGAAAAAGAAGAACCCCCCACAACTGTTGATTAGTATTGGAATTACAGAGAAAGCAGAGAGGGGAAGGTAACAGAAGGGAGCATTAGAGGAAAGCAGTGAACGAGGGTTCCCCTTTCCTCATTTCAGTTTGTTTGTCTTCATTTCTCTCTCTGTTGAATTCCATTTTCATATCCTGTATTAACTTTCTTCATTTCATTCATCTGTTTGTGTTTTCCTGACATTCATTTAGGGTTTTTTTCATTCCTTTCATTTCTTCCACTGTATTTATCACCATTCTTTTAAATTCTCTTGTCTGGAACTTCCTAATACCAGTACTTCGGGCTTTGTAGAACTTAGAGGAGACATGTCTTGGTTTTTCATGTTAGGTGTGGTTTTTAAATTTCTTCCCCTTGTTTCAGTGGAAGTGTTTGCAGTGTCTTTAAAGGACTAAGTTGTTGTAGGGTGTTGTAGTTTGTCTTCCATTGCTGTGACAAAACACTCTGACCAACACCAACTTGGGGAGGAAAGGGTTTATTCAGCTTACATCTCCCAGGTCACAGATCATCACTTAGGGAGCTCAAGGCAGGAACTCAGGGCAGGAACCTGGAGGCAGGAGCTGAAGCACAGGCCATGGAGGAGTGATGTTCACTGGCTTGCTCTCTACTGGCTTGCGCTCTGGCTCATGCCCAGCCTGCCTTCTTATACTGTCACTGCTCAACAATCAAGACAATACACCACAGATGTGGCCACAGGCCAATCCAATGGAGCCAATTCCCCAACCGAGGCTCCCTCAACCCAGGTGTGTCAAGTTGACACCAAAGCTATCCAGCACATAGGGTGAGGTGCTATTTCTTTCTGGTTGACTGGTATTTGTAGGAAAACCCAGCTTGAAATTGCACACTAGCTGGCATGCCTCAGGGGGCCGCATGGCCAAGAGTCTGGCTCTGCCCCAAGGAGGAAACAGGTGGCATGGCCTAGCTACATGATGCTGGGTGGAGCAAGGTATGTGATGGCGTGGAATTGGGGAACCTATGATTTGCTCTGGGAGGTGATGTTATTTATTTTATAAAAGCAGGCTGTAGCAAGGAATAAATCGAATTCCATATTAACATCATCACGGAGTTCCCATCCAATATTTTTTTATTAATTATCGTGCGCGTACAGGCTAAGGTAAGCCTGCATTTCGTTCGGGTGGCCAGTGCAGTTGGAAAGAGATTCCTTTGTGGATCACCAACCTGGGTAGCTGGTGTTGTGAGTGAAATTCATGTCCCAGCTTTGGGCAGGTGGGAAGTCATGGCCAAGAGTGGAACATGTGTCTCGTGGGTCCAGGCCAAGAGCCCAAGCTGAAAATATCACTTGGGCTAGGCTTTGGGAAGCAGCCGGCTGGTCTCTGCGCCGAGACCAGCTCCTCACAGCAACTGCAGGCACGTGCTGTGCCCCCCTCCCCCCAAGCAGGGCCACTTGGTTCCTGCTCAGCACAAAAGAGAGATTTACCAACAGGTATTCAGGGCCCCAGGGTCTGTCCTTACTGCCTCCCTATGGGTAGAACATTGTCTGAACCAACTGTAACTATGCTGGATAGATACACTATGAAAATAAGAGTCATAGTTAACTGTGAAACATTCACCTCTTAAGTGATAAGCATTTAGTTTGTAAAGGGACATTGATTATACTGTGTGTACAAATAATTATTGTAGGAATGAATGGAAAGAAAAGAAAAAGAAGAACCCACCACAACTGTTGATTAGTATTGGAGTTACAGAGAAATCAGAGAGGGGAAGGTAAAAAGAAGGGGGCATTAGAGGAAAGCAGTGAACGAGGGTTCCCCTTTCCTCAGATCTACGCCTGCATTTGGTGTCATCTGTTCTCTTGGGCTTAGCCATTCTGACTGGGTGGGATTCGGTGAAATCTTAAAGTAGTCTTGATTTGTGTTTTCCCAATTACTAAGTATGTTGGACACTTTTTAAGGTGTTTCTTCCCCATTTTTATTTCTTCTTCTGAGAGCTCTTTCTTCAGATCCATAGCCCATTTTTAAAATTGGGTCATTTGTTTTCTTTGTTTTCTGAGTTCTTTGTATATTCTGGATGTTAACGCTCTGTCACATGTGTAGATGTGTAGCTGATGGAGATTTTCTCCCATTCTATGGGCTTCCCTTTGACTTGGTTGTTCCCCTTGCTGTACAGAAGCTTTTTAGTTTAATGAGGTCTCATTTGTCGATTAGTGACCTTAATTCCTGAGTGACTGATGCTGATTTAGAAAGTCCTTTCCTGCACTTATATCTTGTAGGTATGGTACTATGTTTTCTTCTATCAGAGTCAGTGTTTCAGATTTCATATTAAGGTCTTTGGTCCATTAGTCTACTTTTGTGCAGGGTGATAGGTATAGGTCTAATTTTATTCTTCTACACATGAAGGTCTGATTTGGCCAGAACCATGTTTTGAAGATGCTGCCTTTCCTTCAGTGTGTGTTCTTGGCACCTTTGTCAACCAGCAGGTGGCTGTAATTGCGTGCACTCATGTTTTGGTCTTCTATTTTGTTCTATTGAACTAAAAACCTGATTTTTGGGGGCCAACACCATGCTGTTTTTTTTTTTTTTTTCAAGACAGGGTCTCCCTGTAGCTCCCAGTTGTCCTGGAACTCACTCTGTAGACCAGGCTGGCCTTGAACTCACAAAGATCCGCCTGCCTCTGCCTCCCGAGTGCTAGGATTAAAGGCGTGTGCCACCATGCCCGGCTCCACCATGCTGTTTTTATGACTATTGCTCTGTAATATAGTTTGAGATCTGGTCTAGTAATCCCCCTGGCATTGCTCTTTGTGCTCAGGATTGTGTTGGCTATCTGGGTTCTTTTGTGTTTCCATATGAATTTTAGGATAGGTTTTTTTTAAAGACTGTCACAGGGATTTTTGACTGGCATCACATGAAATATGTAAATTGCTTTTGGCAGGATGGTCATTTTCATAGTATTAACTCTACTCGTGAGCATGGGAAGTCTTTCCATCTCCTTNTTTTTTTTGGTCTTTTTGAGACAGGGTCCCCCTGTAGCCCCATCTGTCCTGGAACTCACTATGTAGACCAGGCTGGCCTTGAACTTACAGAGATCTACCTGCCTCTGCCTCTGAAATGCTAGGATTAAAGGATATTTTCATACAGATGTAATGTATTTTAACCATGCACATCCCTCTGTTGTCCTCCCCAACTCCCACTGATCCCTCCTTTTCCAGCTGGTCCTCCTCCTACTTCCAGCCTGTGCGTGTGAAGCAGTGAATACTTGGTTTTCTTTAGAATGCCTTCTTATATTCCCACTCAATGTTTCTTCTTTACCTTGTGTTAATCTAACCAATCCATTGCTTTTTAATATTTGACTTTTTTTTTTAGTGTTTTTGAGACAGGTCTCCCTTTAGTCTCAGCTGGCCTGGAACTCACTCTTTAGACCAGGCTGGCCTTGAACTCACGGAGATCCACCTGCCTCTGCCTCCCAAGTGTTAGGATTAAAGGCATGTGCCACCACACCCGGCAAAGGTGTTTTGGGGATCCCTTATGTAGACTGTCATGTTTCCTGTAAATAGGGATAACTAGACCTCTTATTTTCCACTTAGTACCTCTTTACTTTCCTTTTATTCTCTTATTACTCTAGCTAGAGCTTCAGGCACTGTATTGAAAAGGAATAGGCTGGGCAAGATGGCACACTCCTTTAATCCCAGCACTTGGGAAGCAGAAGAAGGCGGATCTCTGAGTTCAAGGCCAGCCTGGTCTACAGAGCGAGCTCCAGGCCTGCTGGGACTAAAGGGAGACCCTGTCTCAAAAATACCACAAAAAAAAAATAAATAAAGGAGTGGGATAGTGGACAGCCTTGTCTGATCCTGATTTTCATGGGAAGGCTTCAGGTTTTCTTCCATTTAGAATGCTGTTGGCTCTGGGTTTGTTGCGTATAGCCTTAATTATGTTGTTTGTTTCCTTCAGTCCAATTCCCTCTAGGACTTTTATCATGAATGCATGTTGGATTTTTTTCAAAGGCCCTTTTTTCCCATTATTTAGAGAATACTTTATTAGTTTCTATAATCAAACCCATGTAGATAAGACCTTACATATTTAATACAGTGTATTACCCCTGTACAAATGGAAAAAAATAGGTTTAACATTTCTAGACCAGTTTTGGCTCTTAATTTCTGTACAATGCCAGCTGAACACAGTAAACTGGAATACTTTTTTTCCAAAGTTGACAGCACAGCTAAAGTTTTCAAAAATTCAAATTATAAAAAAACCCAACCCCCCAAAAAAACAAAAATTCAAATTATATATATTTATATAAAAAGACCAAGAATAGCAGTGTGCTGTGTGCCAATAGTGTAAATACAGTGTGTTATGCATCAATAGTGTAATGCAGTGTGCTGCACACCAATAGTGTGCTGTATGTCAATAGTGTAATGCAGTGTGCTGTGCATCAATAGTGTAATGCAGCACGCTGTGCACCAATAGTGTGCTGTGGGTCAATAGTGTAATGTAGTGTGCTGTGCATCAATAGTATAAATGTAGTGTGCTGTGAATCAATAGTGTAAATGTAGTATGCCATGCATCAATAGTGTAATGCAGCATGCTGTGCACCAATAGTGTGCTGTGCATCAATAGTGTAATGCAGTGTGCTGTGCATCAATAGTGTAAATGCAGTGTGCTGTGCACCAGTAGTGTGCTGTGCATCAATAGTGTAATGCAGTGTGCTGTGCATCAATAGTGTAATGCAGCATGCTGTGCACCAATAGAGTAATGCAGTGTGCTGTGCATCAGTAGTGTAAATGCAGTGTGCTGTGCATCAATAGTGTAAATGCAGCGTGCTGTGCACCAATAGTGTGCTATGTAACAATAGTGTAATGCAGTGTGCTGTGCATCAATAGCAGCAACAGCTTCTCCAGGTTCTGCAGTCATTTGAACAATTGTAGAGACATCCAGCACACTCCATTAACAAAAAAAGTAAAAAACAAAATCCCAGAAAACAGCAGAGTTCTGTTGTTGTTGTGGTACCTGGAACTGTTTTCTTTCTTTTTATTAGCTTCTAAATCATCATCTAGAAAGAAAACATTCTGAGTAACATCATTAAAAACAGCTCTGATAAAGCATGGTCACTACTACACATCATAAAGCAGGCACAAGATATTTTACATTCACAGAGGTATGGTACAGTACTGTCCTACATCTATAATACTAGAGGATACAATTTAAAAGGCATTATTTGAGACTTGATTCTCCTTTTCTTCTCTCTCTCTCTTTTTTTTTTTTTTTTTTTTGGTCTTTTTGACACAGGGTCTCCCTGTAGTCCCAGCTGTCCTGGAACTCACTCTGTAGACCAGGCTAGCCTTGAACTCACAGAGATCCCGCCTGCCTCTGCCTCCCAAGTGCTAGAATTAAAGGCATGCGCCACTTAATTCTCCTTTTCTAGCAGAGGGCTCTGTAAAGAAATGCACTCTTAGATAGGGTTTCCCTTCTTTAGTGGCACAGTTCTAAGTATCCACTCTCTTCATGAATATCAGAAAACCATTATTAAAAAACAAAACAAAACAAAACACAGAAAACCATGGGGTGGGGGAAGACACCAGGTAAAAAATTAGCCTAAAACAAAACTCCATAGCCACCAGATCCATACAGAGATGACCGAGTGGAGGCAAGCAAGACTCAACCTCAGTAGCATGTTACCAAATCTGCCCCGTTTGAATGGAGGGAGCTCCAAGGAAGGAGATGGCCAGCTTTGATGCTTCTGACCACAGTCAAAACACAGCATCATTTCAGACAGAAGCAGCAGCCAAATGTTGCTCATTTGAATATGCTCAAGGATGCTGACATCAATATCTGATGATCTGCTCACTCATCCAGGAAGAAGGGGGGATCAGTTCTACTGTACTTCGTGTTCAACTCAAACACATTACAAAAATAGCAAGCTGCCATAATAAAAAATAAGGCTCCGCTGTCCAGCACCAGTTACCGTCAAGCCTAGAGAAGCTACAGCCACATCCAAAGAACATAAGGGAACAGAGCCGCCACAGCTGCTGTGGTAACGTACCGCTCACTGTCCGGCCGGGCTGCTCCCCCTCGGTGCCGTTTTCCTCCTATTCTTGGTGTTTCATCTCATCATAGAAATTGTTAGGGCTAAACCATATGCATGCATGGAATAGGTGTGCACACTTGTATATAAGCTGACTGAAGATGCATGCCAGCCAAGCAAATTTACACAGTAGGTGCAAGCTTGCAAAGCCTCATTTTAACTGGCTGGTGCAGCATAACATGCTCTTATGTTCCTTGCACACCCCCGAGGATGATGTCACAGACCACTTTACCCCTGTGGCCGCTGGCATTATCTGACTTCATTTTTCCTGTACCCCCCTCCCTTAATGCCCTGCAATAAACCATAGGCTTTAAGATTTTGTTTCTTCGGTTTTGATTGGCTGAGGTCTGATTGGTCCAGTTCTAACAGTTTGGTGGCTATGATGGGTGCAGTGGTGGCTTTTCTTCTTTATCTCAGCATGCACCAGGAGCGTCAGCCATTGTTTCAGGAGGTTTACTTGAATCACTGTCCACTTTCTGGACCTTGCCTCCTATCTGTTTGGTCTGTTGCTATTCAGAGAAGAAATGTGTTGTGAAGAACCTCTGATCTCTGCTTTGCCTGGGGTGCAAACTGTGTAGGAAATGGTCATGTCATTCTCACAGTAGCAGGTGCTGACCGGAGCTGATTTTTCTCATTAAGTCCATTTTATGATTTATGACAATTACTGACTTATGTATATTGAACCATCTCTGCATCTCTGGAACAGAGCCAACTTGATGATGGTGGATGTTCTAGTTTCTCTTCAATTGCTGTGAGAAAACACTCTGACCGACACCAACTTGGAGAAGAAAGGGTTTATTCAGCTCACTTCTCCTGGGTTGTAGTTCATCACTCAGGGAACCCAAGGCAGGAACTCAGGGCAGGAACCTGGAGGCAGGAGCTGAGGCACAGGCCATGGAGGAATGCTGCCCACTGGCTTGCTTCCCTTTCCCATGCCCAGCCTGCCTTCTTATACTGTATGGTACATAACAACCTGCCCAGGGTGGCACCACCCATAGTGGGCTGGGTCCTCCCACATTGCTCAACAATCAAGACTACTCCATATATGTGCCTAGAGGCCAGTCCAATGGAGCCAATTCCCCAGTTGAGGCTCCCTCAAACCTGGTGTGTCAAGTTTACACTAAAGCTATCCAGCACAGTGATGATCTTTTTGATGTTTGTCTCTGTGAGGTTTGCTAGTATTTTAAGAATTTTTGCATCTGTTTGGACCCTTTCCTTGTCTTGTGCCCTTTCCTGGTTTTGATAGTAGAGTGACACTGGCTTCATAGAAGGGGTTTGGGAGTTCTTCCTCAGTTCTATCTTTTTTTTAGTAATTAAGTAGTATTGGTTTTAGATCTTCTTTGAAAGGTCTGGTAAAATTCTGCTTTGATGCCAGGTGTGGTGGTATACTCCTTTAATCCCAGCACTCAGGAGGCAAAGACAAGCAGTTGTCTGTGAGTTCAAGGCAAGCCTGGTCTATATAGTGAGTTCCAGATCAGCTGGGGCTCCAGGGAGACCTTGTCTCAAAAATCCCTCCCTCCCCTGAAAAAATCTGCTTCAAATCTGTTTGGGCCTGGGCTTGCTTTTTTCTTTTTCTTTTTTTTTTTTTTTCTTTTTAGTTGGGGGCTTTGTATTACTATTTTGATTTCCTTATTTGTTATTGGGTCTGTTTAAGCTGTTTGGTTTCTTCTTGATTTAACTTTGGTGGTTTAAATGAATTTAGAAGTTTGTCTACTTCTTTTAGATTTTAAAATTTAATAAAAGTATTGCTTTTAAAAATCGTCTTCATAGTGCTCTGGGTGTTTTGGTGTCTGCTGTGACGTTTCCCTGTCTCTGATTTTGCTGATTTGGATTTGCTCTTTGGTTAACTGAATTAAAAGTCTATCTTGTTAATCTTTTCAAAGAATCAGCTCTTAGACTCATTGATTCTTTGTATTATTTTCTTTGTTTCTATTTCATTGATTTCTGCTCTGATTGTTGTTATTTCTTCTCAGTGGTTGGTTCTTGCCTTTCTAGATTTTTGAGTTAGACTATTAAGCCACTTATTTTATTTATTTATTTATTTATTTATTTATTTATTTATTTATTTATTTATTTTTCTGTGTATGAATGTACTGTCTGCATGTAGGTTTGTGCACCCGTGTCGTGCAATGCCGCAGAGGTCAGAAGAGGGCATCAGATTCCCCTGGAACTGGAGTTAAAGATGGTTCTCAGCCACCATGTGGGTGCTGGGGATTGAACCTGGGTCCTCTGCAAGAGCAGTTGGCGCTCTTAACTGCTAGGCCATCTCTCCAGCCCTTAAGCCACTTATCTGTGTTCTTCCCAATTTATTTTATTTATTTATTTTTACATTTACTTTCATTTATTTATTTATTTTTTTAACAATAAGTAATAAGTTTTGAGTACAAGTATCCTTCATGTAAAACCAATTTGCAAGCAGTTGTGCCCAAACCCACATAGCCCAAGGCTCCCACCATCCAGCTGGAGGGGCTTGTATGTACAATCAAGTTGATCAAATAAGCGTCCAGTCTATATTGCTGTAGTTTCACCATTCACCCCAATCGCAGCCCTTACATTATACCATGCCCCCTCTTCCGCAGATTGTTCCCTAGGCTTAGAAAAGGGGCACAGGTGGATGAGAAGCAAAACAGTCTGCTTTCTGTGGAGATGTTGTTTTGGACTCTGACCAGTTCTGGCTGTTTCTTTTCATGGGCTGACAGTTTGTTCAGGAATAACCTTTCAATCCTACTAATGAAGCACAAGCAAGTAGATATATAGATATTTAAACAGTACTAATTATTATGGTAGGTTACTTTGGTATAGACACAGGTGTTTGGATGGTATGCTAGTCCATGAATTACGTTTTTTTCTGTAAAAGATGACAAGGTCTTACTGTGGCTTATAACATCTCCTAACCACTAGAGGGTGTAAGCTTGTGGCATCAGCCGTGAGTTATTCCTTCAAGGAGAGAGCCAATAGCCAATTAGATTTGGGATATACAGACATATGGCTGCCACTGCTGCACAGTATTTCCAGGCAGGTGAGGTGTAGCTGATGCTGACAGAGGAGTCTTGCTTGACTCAAGGAGACCAATATTTGCTTTATTGGTTTAGTGGCCGTTGGTAGCACTCTCTGGTATACCAGAGACCAACTGTACACTTGCAAGTGTGGTCTCAATACATCTTTCCCATGCTTACATTAGGTCTTCAACAGCAGGGCTTTCTTCTTGCAGGTATCCCAGTTTACAGGCAAGAAGCCTTTACCTTTTGGGAGGGGCTTGGATCCCCTGGCCAACATCTCCTTGGCAGAATAATCTATTGCTCATATCAGAGCTCTCCTGTATTAATATATTTTGCTTAAATGCACAGCTTAAAGACTCTAGTATTATATTTGGTTCTGAATAGAGAATAATCCTTTTCACAGTTCCTATGTCTATTAGTCAATTAAAGAAAGCAGTTTTTATCAGTTTTATAAGAGATAACCTCTATAATAGTCAGCTTTAATTTCTAGTTAGAGAATGACTTCATTACCATCATATTTTTCTTTGTTCTATGAAAAGGAGGTAAGAAAGTCTCTCATATTAAAACTT
>VZQC01010746.1:1052918-1065584 GCA_009823505.1 Rhizomys pruinosus
GTTTTATTAGTTTCTTTTCCTAGGTGTTTGAGGATTGTTGCTCCTCTCTTCTACCCTTTGAATTGCTTCAAGTATTTTCTGAAGAGTTGGTTTTCCGGACATGTATTCTATCATCTTGTTTATGTCATGGAAGATTTTTCTCTCTCCAACTATAATCGACATTTTTGCTGGGTAAAGTATTCTGGGTTGGCCTCCATAGTCCTTTAACACTGGGAATGCTTTGCTCCATGTTCTTCTTGCTTTCATGGTTTGCACCGAGAAGTCAGTTGTCATTCTGATGGGTTTCCCTTTGTATGTGACTTGTTTTTCTTTTGTAGCCTTCAGAATTTTGTCTTTGTTTTGGGCGTCTAGCATTTTAACTATGATATGGCATGGGGAGTTTCTTTTCTGATATTGTCTATTTGGAGTCCTATGTGCTTCTTGTATTTGTATGGGTTTGTCTATTTTTAGTTTGGGGAAATTTTCATCTATTATTCTGTTGAAGATCTGATAAATACTATTCTCTTGAGATTCTTCTCCTTCCTCTATTCCTATGATGCAGAGGTTTGATCTTTTCATAGTGTCCCATATTTCCTGGTTGTTCTACTTTTGTGTATTTAAAATTTTTTCATATTCTTTATTTGAACTTTTTAGGTGCTCTGTGTTATCTTCCAGGTCTGATATTCTTTGTTCTGCTTCCTCCATTCTACTTCTGAGGCTTTTTCCTTTCCTTTCTTCTTGATTGGATGAGTGTTTTATTTCCTTTTTTGTTTCATCCTGTGTTTTCTTTAGTATTTCCATTTCCTTTTTGAGCTTCTCAGTCTCTTCTTGGTGCTCCTTTCTTCTTTGGTTGGCTTCCTTTTTCAGTGTTTCTACTTCCTTTCAGAGTTTGTTTTTTTCTGCCTCTAGTTCTTTCTGGAGTTTGTCATTCTGTTCCTTTAGTTCATTCCGAAATTTGTCATTATATCCCTCTAGGTCCTTTTTGAGTTTTTCATTCTCTCTCTTTAGCTCTTTGACTTCTTTATTTTCTTTAATTTCTCTGCATAGGTCTGCATTTATTCCTCTAAGATCTGTTTCTTGGGTCACTTCCAAGGGAGGTCCCATTGTACCTATCTCCTACAGTTTGTCTTTTGACCAGAGAGTTGAGACCATGGATATTTAAAGTTATTATTGAAGATTTTGTATTGGTTGCTGTCATTTTATTTTCTGTTTGTTTTCTTAGTCCTATTTTGTGTTTCTGTAATTATACCTTCTTTTATTTCCTTTCTGTACTCTTATGTATAGTCATTTACTTCTTCAGTCCTTTGTACTGCTTCAAGTATTCTCTGTAGGGATAGTTTGGTGGACATGAAGTCTTTCAGCCTATTTGTATTGTAGAAGAATTTTATTTTCCCTTTCATTATGATAGATAGTTTGCCTGGGTAAAGTAGTCTGGGTTTGTATCTGTGATCATTTATAACTTGGAATACTTTGGTTCAGTCTCTTCTGGCTTTTATGGTTTGCACTGAAAAGTCAGCTCTAATTCTGATGAGTTTTATAGATAAAGCTTTATTTTAAGCTTTATTGTGCTGTGGTCTGATAGAATGCATGGAATTATTTTAATTTCTCTTGCAACTTTGAGTACCTTCTTTGATGTGTACATATGCCATAGGGAGTTTCTGTTCTGGTCCTGTCTTTATTTGGTGTTCTCCATTCTTCTCGTATCTGGATGCGTATGTCTTTCCTTAGTTTAGGGCCATTTTCTTCTATAATTCTGTTGAAGATCTGATCAGTGCCATTAACCCAAGATTCTTCTCCTTCCTTTATGCCTATGATGTATAGATTTTGTCTTTTCATGGCGTCCTACATTTCCTGCATATTCTATTCTTTAGTTAAAAATTTTTTTTCTTCAGTGGTCCAATTCTTCAACTTTATTACAGTCTTGATATTCTGTTTTTCATTTCATTCATTCTGTTGGTGAGGCTTTTTCCTGTCATTTCAAATTGGTGTATTGAAATTTTCAATTCCATCTTCATCTTACCCTGATTTTTTTTCAATATTCGTATCTCGGGAATTAACTTTTTTTGTTGTTGTTGTTGGTTTTTTTGAGAGAGGGTCTCCCCGTAGCTGTAGCTGGCCTGGCACTTGGCTGTGTAGACTAGGTTGGCCTCGATCTCATAGAGATTTGCCTGCCTCTGCCTTCTGAGTGCTGGGACTAAAGTCGTGAATTCACTTTTGAATTCTCCTTGTAGTCCCAGCTGTCCTGGAACTCTGGAATTCACTATGTATACCAGGCTGGCCTTGAACTCAGAGAGATCTGCCTGCTTCTGCCTCCCAAGTGTTGGGATTAAAGGTGTATACTACCATGCCCAGCTCTAACAGTTGGTACAGTGTACTTACCTAGCATGCACAAGGCCCCAGGTTCAGTCCCCAGCATTCCATAAACCAGGCTGGGTGACACAAGCCTCTGATCCTAGAACTGAGGATGTGGAGGCAGGAGTTTCCAGTGAGCATTCTCACAAAGGCTGAGCTTCCTTCCAGGGGCTCAACTCCCACACTGCAGCACTCTTACATCATGGGATCAGCCACAGTAACCTGCTGGAAATGCTTCACCTTCTGGCTGTTCTCAAGGACACGGTGTTTTTCCTCTTGAGCTATTTGCTGTTCTCATCCCTTTCTGTCACATAGTTAGGGGAGCCAGCCCAGCCCCAGACAAGGGGCCTTGGGGGACGCTGTGAGACAAACATGCATAGGTCTGAAAAAGGGAGGGGGCAACCCCACTTCCAGAGCCAGCTTCTCAGTGAGCTCAAATTCTACATGACAGTTTATGAATATAATGTTTATTTCAGAGCTAAAGGGCTATACTATACAGTCAAAGCTGGTTTCTAAGAGGAGATTGCAATGAGTGGATGAAAAAATGAAATGTTCATGTGATTACAGAGAGGATAGAGCTCACCGTGAACTGTTAAGTTCAATAAACTCTCACTAAAGTGGAGACATAGCCTGCTGAATTATCCTGAAAGATGAAGATGAAGATGAAGATGGAATCTTATATACATTTAAGCAGGAAACCCCTCTGATTGGTGAATTGACAGGATCTAGAATCATCAAAGAAGTCATCCTCTAGGCTTGTCTGTAAGGGAGTTTCTACAAAGGATGGGTCTTTCCCTCTCAGCCATCCCAGCTGTGGGCCACTCTGTCTATGTGCCAGGGTGCTGGGGAAGGATAACTGAGCACCACCAGTATTTGTGTCTGTCTGTTTCCTGAGTGTGGATGCCATGCACCTGCTGCTCCATGCACCTGCTCCTCCATGCTCCTGCTGCTCCATGCGCCTGCTGCTCCATGCTCCTGCTGCTCCATGCACCTGCTGCTCCATGCATCTGCTGCTCCATGCTCCTGCTGCTCCATGCGCCTGCTGCTCCATGCTCCTGCTGCTCCATGCACCTGCTCCTCCAGGCTCCTGCTGCTCCATGCACCTGCTGCTCCATGCATCTGCTGCTCCATGCTCCTGCTGCTCCATGCTCCTGCTGCTCCATGCGCCTGCTGCTCCATGCTCCTGCTCCATGCTCCTGCTGCTCCATGCTCCTGCTCCATGCTCCTGCTGCTCCATGCACCTGCTCCTCCATGCACCTGCTGCTCCATGCACCTGCTGCTCCATGCTCCTGCTGCTCCATGCACCTGCTGCTCCATGCTCCTGCTGCTCCATGCTCCTGCTGCTCCATGCTCCTGCTGCTCCATGCACCTGCTCCTCCATGCACCTGCTGCTCCATGCTCCTGCTGCTCCATGCGCCTGCTGCTCCATGCACCTGCTGCTCCATGCTCCTGCTGCTCCATGCTCCTGCTGCTCCATGCTCCTGCTGCTCCATGCTCCTGCTGCTCCATGCTCCTGCTGCTCCATGCACCTGCTCCTCCATGCTCCTGCTGCTCCATGCGCCTGCTGCTCCATGCTCCTGCTGCTCCATGCACCTGCTGCTCCATGCTCCTGCTGCTCCATGCTCCTGCTGCTCCATGCTCCTGCTGCTCCATGCTCCTGCTGCTCCATGCTCCTGCTGCTCCATGCACCTGCTCCTCCATGCTCCTGCTGCTCCATGCGCCTGCTGCTCCATGCGCCTGCTGCTCCATGCTCCTGCTGCTCCATGCACCTGCTGCTCCATGCTCCTGCTGCTCCATGCTCCTGCTGCTCCATGCTCCTGCTGCTCCATGCTCCTGCTGCTCCATGCTCCTGCTGCTCCATGCTCCTGCTGCTCCATGCACCTGCTCCTCCATGCTCCTGCTGCTCCATGCGCCTGCTGCTCCATGCTCCTGCTGCTCCATGCGCCTGCTGCTCCATGCTCCTGCTGCTCCATGCTCCTGCTGCTCCATGCTCCTGCTGCTCCATGCTCCTGCTGCTCCATGCTCCTGCTGCTCCATGCGCCTGCTGCTCCATGCGCCTGCTGCTCCATGCTCCTGCTGCTCCATGCACCTTCTGCTCCATGCACCTGCTACTCCATGCGCCTGCTGCTGTGCCTTCTACCACTAGGAGCTATACTCCTGAATTATGAGGAAGAATAAACTTTTCCTTTCTCAAGTTGCTTTTGTTGGTTATTTTCTCGTAGCAACAACACTAGTAACTAATATATTCTTGCCCACAAGCAGATGGAACACTAATAATAAAAATGAAATAAAGCTAGTTCAGTGTGAGCTTTTGAGCAGTGTTACGTGTTTGGGCATGATGGAGCGATGCCCAGGCCTGTAGGGAAGCTGGGGTTGGATTGACCGTAGAATTGGATCAAAATGTCAACACCATGACATTTTCAAATATGCAGAAGATCAGGAATTACAGCATTTGCATGCTCACTGGAAGCCTGCTTGTAAGTGTGCTCAGCCAACTGAAGGATGAATGAGTAGTCCACAAACGGAAGGGCTGAAGTATGAAAATACCACCTTTTGGAACAAAAAGATAATACCGCCTTTAAAAACTGAATAAACACCAACATAGAGTCAACATATGGGACGAGGAAGGGGATCAGTGAGGGCGGGAAGGTGGTGGTAGGGTAGTGAGGGTGGTGAATATCTTAGTATATTGTGTACATTTATGAACATGTCATAATGGAACACATTATTTTGCATAACTAACATGTGCTGATGAAAAACATTCAAAAAAGTATCAATGTAGGGACATTACGACAGCAGCAGCCCCTGAAAGATCAGCACAATTAAGAGTGAGGTGGGGGTGGGGCAGGGCGGTGTGGCAGGAGCTCCACGCATGCCACAGCTGCGTCCTTCCCAGAGTCTGCTGTGTGCCACGGCTCCGTCCTTCCCAGAGTCTGCTGTGTGCCACAGCTCCATCCTTCCCAGAGTCTGCTGTGTGCCACGGCTCTGTCCTTCCCATAGTCTACTGTGTGCCACAGCCCCATCCTCAGAGTCTACTGTGTGCCACAGCCCCGTCCTTCCCAGAGTCTGCTGTGTGCCATGGCTCCATCCTTCCCATAGTCTGCTCTGTGCCATGGCTCCGTCCTTCGCATAGTCTGCTGTGTGCCACAGCTCTGCCCTTCCCAGAGTCTGCTGTGTGCCATGGTTCCATCCTTCCCAAAGTGTGCTGTGTGCCACGGCTCCATCCTTCTCAGAGTCTGCTGTGTGCCACGGCTCCATCCTTCCCAGAGTCTGCTGTGTGCCACGGCTCCATCCTTCCCAGAGTCTGCTGTGTGCCACGGCTCCATCCTTCCCAGAGTCTGCTGTGTGCCACGGCTCCGTCCTTCCCAGAGTCTGCTGTGTGCCACGGCTCCGTCCTTCCCAGAGTCTGCTGTGTGCCACGGCTCCGTCCTGTCCAGAGTCTGCTGTGTGCCACGGCTCTGTCCTTCCCAGAGTCTGCTGTGTGCCATGGCTCCGTCCTGCCCAGAGTCTGCTGTGTGCCATGGCTCCATCCTTCCCAGAGTCTGCTGTGTGCCACGGCTCCGTCCTTCCCAGAGTCTGCTGTTTGCCACGGCTCCATCCTTCCCAGTGTCTGCTGTGTGCCACGGCTCTGTCCTTCCCAGAGTCTGCTGTGTGCCACAGCTCCATCCTTCCCAGAGTCTGCTGTGTGCCATGGCTCCGTCCTTCCCAGAGTCTGCTGTGTGCCATGGCTCCGTCCTTCCCAGAGTCTGCTGTGTGCCATGGCTCCGTCCTTCCCAGAGTCTGCTGTGTGCCACAGCTCCGTCCTTCCCAGAGTTAGCTCAAGGGAGGGTGAGTTCTGGATCCAGTCAGTTGAGAAGGCTGTTAGATGTACCACTGACTTTGTGTTTATACTTTTGAAGTTTGCAAATTGGGAGAAAGAAAAATAACCAAGTAAGAATAAATCATTCCAGGGTTAGGTGTGTAACTCAGTGATATGGTGCTTGCTTTAATATTTGTTGAGTCCCTGAGTTTGAACTTGAGCACTCTCACATACATGTGCATGTGTGTGGACACAGGTGCTCACACATACACACACACACACACACACACACACACACACACCATTGAGTAAAATAGAAAAAAAAGGCAACAACAGTGTTATAGTGTAAAGGTAAGAGTTGAGTCTGTTACCTATAAGATGACTTCATCTTCATTTGGTATTGACTGAGCAATAGCCTCTGCTACACTAAAACTATGCTGGTTACGTGTAAGTTAGTGTCATTTACAAAGTAAAAGTGTGTTCAGATACATCAAATAAATGCACACTAAAAGAGAGCAGGGGCTTTATTTGTAAAGCTCAGTGTTTAAATGAAATAGGGTTTCACAATTAATTTTTAAAAATAATTACATATTTTGGTGTTAGAGATCAAATCCAAGGCCATAAGAAAATTAAAAAGAGCCCGGTGTGGTGGCACAGGCTTTAGAGCCCAGCACTTGGGGGCCGGCAGAGGTTGAGGCAGAGACAGGCAGATCTCTGCGAGATGTCCCCAATGCAAAAACCCTGCAAGAAACCAAGAACTTCTTTATGTACTTCAGAGAGTTGCCTTGGGAACAGTGCTGTGTCCCAGGTGGATCTCCAGGTCATTTTTGCCCTCCCTTCTAGTTCAGTCCCTCAGGGACCCGTGTACTGCCAGGTGTCCTGTATTATCTGGGGTATTCAGACCCTGTGAATAAGGAGGTGCACAGATCTGGGTGTACAAACCTGGGGAACACAGCCCAGGGATGTGGGGTGAATGGAGCTGAGATGTACAGGCCTGAGGGGCAGAGACCTGGGGTGTAAGGACCTGGGGTGCATGGACCTTGGCTGTACAGATGTGGTGGACAGACTGGGGTGTACAGATCCGGGATGTACAGAACTTGGGTGTACAGACCTTGGGGTGTACAGACCTGGGGTGCACGACCTGGGGTGCACAGACCTGGGGTACATGTGGTACTGCTTCTCACTGTTCGTTGCCTCCAGCTCCTGTAGTCTGAGGCCACCCATTGCCTTTCCAGGGTGAGATCATGCTCTTGTCTCTGTCTTGGTGACTTGATTCTTACTATCGAATTCATTTTGCTTTGGTTCTAGCGGACTTTGGGAAAGAATGAAGTTAGCTGTGTTTACTCCAGTAATCAAACACTTGAACCAAAAAGACAGCATTGTAAGCTGGAAGCTAGAGTCCATGTTACAGTTGAGAGTCCACAAAGGAGCAGTGCACCATGATGTTCTGTTCACCAAATACTATGAGGGGAAGAAAGTGTATTAGGTAATACAGAATTTACGATTAAACGTAGGTAAAAATCAGCTCTTCGCTCCATAAACAGGGCTACAGTTATCTCTAAAACAAGCCAAGAAACCTTTACACAATTGGTTGTGTATTTACAGTGCACAGTGTGAGAGTTATCTTATTAAAAACATGTCATTAAGCCCTGAGAATGGATCTATGTGAAATTTTAGGAGGGACTTTGCAGTTTCTTGTTGAAATTTAGGGTTTGAGACAGAACTTTACAAGGGCCTCAAAACGAACCCCCTCTAGGTACAGTTTGAGAATACTGTACAAAGATGCAGAACTGTTTTAAGATGTGACATTTCCAAGTCAGTATAAAATAATTGATTGAGCTCAAGTGTCACCTTCTGCTGGAGACACATGGTTGGAGGAATTTTGATGATAGAAAACTGCATTCACTAGATTAATTCTCTTGACTTGGCAGAATTAAATCTGTATATAACTTGTTGAAAGCTAGTAGGTACCTACTGCTCTTGCAGAGGACCTGGGTTCGATTCCCAGCACCCACATGGGGAATAAGAACCCTCTTTAAGTCGGGTGTGGTGATCCACGCCTTTAATCCTAGTACTGGGGAGTCAGAGGCAGGTGGACTCTTGTGAGTTCCAGGCCAGCTGGGGCTACAGGAAGACCGTGTCTCAAAAGAAAGCTAGTGACATTTAGTAAGAGCAGGAGAGCCTGTGCCAGGACTGTGTGCAGTGTGGGAGCAGACAGCTCTGGAGCAGATACAGACGATGCACTGCTGTATAGGCCATGCTGGCCAGGAACTCACAGAGACCTACCTGCTTCTGCCTCTTTGAGGGCTGGAATCAACCCCGTGAGCTTTTTTGCTTTTGAACCATGAGGACGCATACTTTTTTTGGGGGGGGGTATTTTTGGTCTGGAGCTCACTCGAGATCCGCCTGCTTCTGCCTCCCAAGTGCTAGGATTAAAGGCGTGTGCCACCATGCCTGGCTGGGATGCATTCTTTTAAGAAAGCAGAGGCATAGTGCTAGCAGCTGTCAGGAGTGCTGTAGCTCCCCTGGCATTCCCCATACCATGTGAGAGGTTTCAGACCAGGTGGCGTGGAAGGTCCTATTGGGTGAGTGTTGATGTGGCTGGCAGACTCAAGGCAGTTTATATTATTCTAGAATGGTGCCTGCCTCTGCCATACTGGCCGTGTTTTGAAAGGTAGTGTTAAAACACCAAACTGGGGCTGAAGAGATGGCTCAGTGGTTAAGAGCACTGGCTGTTTTTGCAGAGGATTGCCAGCACCCACATGGTGGCTAATGACCTTCTGTAACTCCATTTATAGGGCTCTGATGTCCTCTTCTGACCTCCTTGGGCATTGTATGACACAAGTGCACTTACATGCATGCAGGTAGTACACTCATAAACATCAACAAAACAAAACAAAACACCTCCCCCCACAGAACCAAGGGTATTTATTTATTTATTTTTATTTTTTGTATGAGTGTATTGCCTGCATGTAAGTGCACCTGTATTGTGCAATGCACAAGGAGACCAGAAGAGGGCATTGGATCCCCTGGAACTGGAGTTACTGACAGATGTTAGCTACCATTTGGGGTCTGGGAATCAAACTCCAGTCTTCCGCAAGAGCCAGTGCTTTTAACTGCTGAGCTATCTCTCTAGCCACTGTTTCCTCTTTTTTTGAAATGTTCTCACTTCAAGGTTAGCGTGGACCTCACTGTTTTGCCCTAGCTGGCTCCAAACTGAGGACATCTTCCTGCCTCAGCCTCCCAAGTGCTGATTGATTATAGGCATGGTCCACCATATTCAGCAAAAGTTGATGACCTTGAATGCTTATAAAATATCTTTGGAGCCGGGCATGGTGGCAAACGCCTTTAATCCTAGCACTTGGGAGGTAGAGGCAGGTAGATCTCTGTGGGTTCAAGGCCAGCCTGGTCTACAGAGTGAGCAGGTCCAGGCCAGCTGGTACTAAACGGAGACCCTGTCTCAAAAATACCAAAAAAAAAAAAAATCTTTGGGAAAACTTGATTAGCATAGTTCTTCTGGTGGGAAAAAATAAATGCATAAGCTGGGTGTGGTGGTGCACACCTTTAAGCCCAGCATTTGGGAGGTAATTCATGGGTTCTCAGTGAGCCTACATTGATACAGAATTAATTAAAATTTTGAATTTGAACGTCTCCTTGAAATATTATGGTGGATGTTCCTTACCCTGTGATTGGAAAGTAACAGAACAAAGCCATTTGATACTTTATAAAAAAGCAGCACTGGAAATTTGAAAGATGCTTAGTTACCGCGATGTGTATTTATTTATTTATTATTTATTTTTGGTCTTTTTTGAGACAGGGTCTCCTTGTAGCCTCAGCTGGCCTGGAACTCACTCTGTAGACCAGGCTGGCCTTGAACTCACAGAGATGTGCCTGCCTCTGCCTCCCAGGTGCTAGGATTAAAGCCGTGCGCCATCACCCCCAGCTTTTATAGTCTGTACCTTTGCCCCTGGGTTTTTTTTCTTTCCTGGCTTCACTTCTCCTAGGAGGGGAAGGGGGAATCTCACAGTAAGCTGTCAGCATACGAGAATATGAGTGTATCCTCGTTAGCTGCCTCAGGCGTGAAGATCAGTGCATTACAGGTACTGAAGCTGCCACTGCAGCTCTGCACAGACAGCACTAACACACGCATGGTTTTGGAGTCTGAATGTTCCCCCAGTTCTCAATGACATTGTCAGTTTGCACTGAAGTTCAGAGCAATAGGTCAGAAGTGTGCCAGTCCATTCCTGTACTCTGACCTCTTGTTCAGGAGACAGAACTTCGGTGGACGCTGTCTGCTAGATTCACCATTCCAGGGTCAGAAGGACTCGGGTGTGAGGTAGAAAGATACAGGCCAGGCATGGTGGTGCAAGCCTTTAATCCCAGCACTCAAGAGGCAGGGGCAGGCAGATCTCTGTGAGTTCAAGGCCAGCCTGGTCTACATAGTGAGCTCCAGGCCAGCTGGAACTTAAGGGAGACCCTGTCTGAGTCATCTCTCCAACCTTAGATAGCATTTAATTTTAATTAATGTTTACACATTACCATATCTTGTACTCATTACATGTGGTGGTGTTTTCTTGTCTGTAACAGACTGCATTGGAGACTCAGTCCCCACCGCCGTCCCGCTGTCACTGTTCTCCCTCACTGTCAGCATCTCTTCTGACACATCAGTTCTGTTCCCAGTAGTTCAGCATTCAGGAAGGGTGCATTCAGCAGATGCTTATGAAATTCTGGCACATACCAGGTGCCGTCCTAGGGAGCAGAGACAGCTGTGAAGAGGGACCCCTTTCTTGAAGTCAGGAGCTCGTAAGTGAACAGTGGGGGAATGGATTTACCTAAGAATTTTTTTTTTTTTTGTATTTTTTGAGACAGGGTCTCCATGTAGCCCCAGCTGCTGGAAGTCACAGAGATCCACCAGCGTCTGTCTCCTGAGTGCTGTTAACAGCTAAGCCATCTGGGATTAAAGGCACTACCACAACCCCCTTACTTAAGAATTTTAAATTCGGGGGCATAATTTTTTTTGGGGGGAGTAGATGGATGGGTGATAATGGCCTGTTAAAAAAATGCATGATTAGATTTGGAGATTTAGTGATTCCTGCCTGCTTATTGGGTTCTGTAAGCTTTATAGCCTTGGGTTAGTAATTCAGTTTACTCTCTGGAACATATTTCCAGAATGATGGCAAAATTGGACATGAGCAGCTTTTGTTTGTTTGTTTGTTTGTTTGTCTTTGAGACAGCCTCCCACCACGTGGCTGGCCCTGATCTCCCTGCCTCTCCCTCCCCAGTGCCGCAGTTGGGCTGCTGTGCCACCATGCAAGGACAGTGTGTGGCTCCAATCCGGAAAGCCTCCAGGCTCTGGGTCGGCCTAGACCCTCCCCTCCTCTGGGGGAGATACCCACGTGGTCATTTCCCTTTTGCAGCTCTGCTGTGTGTGGGTTGTGGGGGCTTCAGCTGGGCCTTGTCCAGGGGTCTCGGATCTGGCCGCACCTGCCCCTATGGTGTGAAGAAGTCACATCCCGTGGACGCTGGGCAGTCGGTGTGACGTCAGAGCAGTCAACTTGCTTGTTTTATGTTCCCAAGCTCTACCCACTCACTACGGATTCAAAAATACCAAGGCCAGCATATGGCAAAGAACATTTAAAAACTGCAAAATTAGCTTATGGGAAGTAGAAGTCTTATCACACAAACATTTAATCTCAAACATCTTGAGATAATTTGTAAAATGGATTGCATCCATGTTTCCCAGGGCTAGGCAGCCTTCTAGCCACTGTGAGGAGTACTGGCTGTGAGCCCGTGGTGCAGGTCCTGCAGGGGGAGGGGCTGGTGAGCCCTCAATTGTCCGCCTCTCAGTGCTCCCTTCCCAGCAGATGGTCGGGATGAGGTTTTCTCACCCCCTTTATATTTAGGAGATTAGTGGATGCATTTGGAACAGATAGCAGTATCTTGGCATTTGTTTTAGTCAAGACTTTTGGAATCCATCACCCTGAGTATCTTGACAGAAAATGGGCTTCTTCCATAATGGGATGAAGTGCTCCTGTTGGGGTGCAGGAAACAGCAGGAGATGCTTCCAGACATCTGCCCCAACATCATAGAAAAAAACATATAACCATTTCTTAGTCCCTCCAAAAGTTCAGGGAGTCAGGAAGTGAGTGCTAGTGCTACTTTCGTATTTGGAGTTGGGCTAATTAGATTGATGAGACTTCGCCTGTCATTGCTAGCTCTTCAGCCTGAGCAGCCTAACTTCTGCCTGTCATTGCTAGCTCTTTAGCCTGGGCAGCCCAACTTCTCAGAGCCTCAGTTTTCCTGCCTGCAGAACTGGGCTAATGTTTGCTTTTTTCTCTGTTCCTGTGAAGATTAGAAGGCCTTCCTGAGCCCAGGAGGGACAGACGCACACTTTGTGTTCTGGTGAGCACCTTCCTGTTCTGCTGGCGACAAGTGTCCAGACTTTAAGCTTTGTAGATACTTTCTTTGAAATGTTGTTTGATTCTCAGCAAACAGTTTTTGTTTTGCTTTTTTTTTTTTTTTTTTTTTTTTTTTTT
>VZQC01010746.1:1067100-1092432 GCA_009823505.1 Rhizomys pruinosus
TTTTTTGGTCTTTTTGAGACAGGGTCTCCCTTTTAGTCCCAGCTGGCCTGGAGCTCACTCTGTAGACCAGGCTGGCCTTGGACTCACAGAGATCCGCCTGCCTCTGCCTTCCAAGTGCTGGTATTAAAGAAGTGCGCCATCACGCCCAGCCGGCAACAGAATCTTATCACAGTTCTGGAGCCCCAGAGTCCAAGTTCAAGTGCCTCCTGGCTGGTTTCTGGTGAAGCATCTTTTCTAGGCTTACAGTGTGTGTGTGTGTGTGTGTGTGTGTGTGTGTGTGTGTGTGTGTGTGTAGGGGGTGACAGGAGTCCCTTCTAAGTTCCACTCTTATCGGATTAGGATCCCACCCTCAGGACCTCGTTTGACCTCAGTTACCTCTGTAGAAGTCTCCAGGCACAGTCACATTGGGGGTCAGGGCGTCAGCATTTGAATTTGGTAGACATAGTTCAGGCCCTGACAACTAATGTCTGTAGAATGATCATTGTGTGAATTTCATTAGGTGTGTCAGCATTTTGTGCTGAGTTGGCAGTTGGACGTGTGACTTTTCAAAGCAGAGATGAGACTTTTAACCTTGTTAAGCACGTCAAGTAGCGAAAACTGGCCACGCCCACTGCCCACGCCCACTGCGCTGTGCTGCGCTGCCTTGGCACTTGCTGGTGGCACCACATACCTGTCATCATCCACAGAGAGGGAACTGAAGGCGGTTACTAGCAGGATTTCATCTAGTTCAAGGACAAGCCCGTCTCAGACTGTGGCTCTCAGAACTGCAGAAGCTAAAAGATGGCGAAGACATGAAGAAGGCGGAGCAGGGTGGCAGGGGAGCGGGAGGGAGGACATCTTAGAGGATGAGTGTCCACAGGGGACAAGGGTGTCCGCAGGGGGTGAGGTTGGAGATGTTCGGGCAGAACTGTTGGGTAGGTGGAGGGCCGCAGTTACTTTGGAGGGTTGGCCCTGCCTGTCTTGATGCTCAGGAGGGGACTGTGTTTTTTTCTGTTTAAAGGTGTCTCATTTATAAGACAGGCTAGGTTGGATGAGCCGAAGAAGTGATATCAGAAGGGAAGCTGAGAGCCCAGAGAGAGGGAGAGAGGAATGGAGGGAGAGGGAGAGAATGGAGGGAGAGGGAGGGAAGGGAGGGAGGGAAGGAGAGGGGGAGAGGGGGAAAGAAGGAAGGAGGGAGATGGGGGAGAGGGAGAATGAGAGAGAGGGGGAGGGGCAGAGAGAATGAAAGGGGGAGGGGGGAGGGAGAGGGAGAGGTGTTAGAACACTAGGCTGCATGGCAGCCCCCCCCCCCCAGCTGGTCTGGAGGAAGGGCATGCCTTGTGCTGGAATTGTTGCCCGAAGGCCACCAGGTGAGAGGCACTGGGAAGGGAGCCATAATACAGAGAGCAGGTCCTGGTCCTTAAGGTTAGTCCTGAGTTCAAGGCCAGCCTGTTCTACATAGAGTTCCAGGACAGCAGGGGCTACAGGGAGACCCTGTCTCAAAAAGACAAAAAAGTTACTCCTGAGGGTCCTTAAAAAGGTTAAGCAGGGGCTGGAGAGATGGCTCAGTGGTTAAGAGCACTGACTGCTCTTGCAGAGGACCTGTGTTCAATTCCCAGCACCCACATGGTTGCTAAGAACCGTCTTTAATTCCAGTTCCAGGAGAATCCCATGCCCTCTTCTGATCTCCGAAGTATTGCACAACACGGGTGCACCAACCTACATGCAGACAGTACACTCATACACATAAGAAGTAAAAAAAAAGAAAAAAAATGAAAGGTTAAGTAGAAGCCCGCCTTGGTGGCGCGCAACTTTAATCCCAGCACTTAGGTAGAGGCAGGCGGATCTCTGTGAGTTCCAGGCCAGCTTGGTCTATACAGTGAGTTCCAGGCCAGCTTGGTCTATACAGTGAGTTCCAGGCCAGCTTGGTCTATACAGTGAGTTCCAGGCCAGCTGGTCTATACAGTGAGTTCCAGGCCAGCTGGTCTCAAAAAGACAAAAAAAAAAAAAAAAAGAAAAAGTAGAGCCTTGAAAACTGGTTCTGGTGAGAAATACAAAAGAAAATAGAGCCAGGTCCTGAACCCACCGCCATGAGCACACTGCATTCACCTTGGTGCCAGAGCAGAGAAATGCTGTCATGGGCTACACCATCAGGTGTTGGCCAGTGACGGGCCATCGCAGAGGCCGTGGGAGATGATGCCACCAGTGTTGGCATAGCCGTTTCAGTTGATGTCAGTACAGCTGCTGTGGGATTGCCAGGCTGAGCCCCAGGCCCTGTCTTGTCCAGTCCTCCCCCTCCTCCCCCTCCTCCCCTCCCTTGTGATGATTTCGGGTTGGGTTTCTAGTCTGTGTTTTAGCTTTGCACTGTATATCCAAGGCTCTATTGTTAATGAATTGCTAAAATGATTTCCTGCCAACTTTCAGCATCATCTTAAAAATCTTTTCAGCACCGTTTTTAATATTATCCCACACTATAAATATAAAATAAAAAATAAAATCCCACACTAAAGGGAGACCCCGTCTCAAAAAGACCAAAAAAAAAAAAAAATTAATCACAGCTACAACATACAGGTCTTGAGCAGACGTCGGGGCCCTGTCTTCTTTTGTAAGCCAGGCCTTGATCTCGGGTCCTCCCAGTCGTCTCCCAGTGCTCAGATTACAGCATGGGCCTCCATGTCTGGTTAACTTTTTTTTTTTTTTAAACATGGGTATTTCCCAATTTTCCTATTATACAAAACAGTGTAGGAAACATCTTACACGTGTGTCATTTTCCCAAGAGGGTGACGGAGCTGTGGTGGTCTCCTAGTGCCTTGTGTTTTTATCTTTATTGGGCACTGCCCTGGGCCACAGAGGCCTGCTCGCACCTCGGCGCACCCGCACCCTGGAGGAGCGTCTGCTTTTCCACAGCCCCACCTTGAAGTGTTGGGCAGTCCAGTGCGTGTAAAATGAAGGCTTGCTTTACGGTTAAGAGCGCCGACCGCTCTTACAGAGGACCTGGGTTCGATCCCCAGCACCCACATGGTGGCCGAGAACCGTCTGAAACTCCAATTCCAGGAGAACTCCAGTTCCAGGGGAATCCGACACCCTCTTCTGACTTCCGCGGCATTGCACGACACGGGTGCACAGACTTGCATGCAGACAGTACATTGATACACATACAGAAATAAATAAACGCCTTTAATCCTAGCACTTGGGAGGCAGAGGCACGCGGATCTCTGTGAGTTCGAGGCCAGCCTGGTCTACAGAGTGAGTTCCAGGACAGCCAGAGCTACAGGGAGACCCTGTCTCAAAAAACAAAAAAAGAATGGTTTTTTACATGTCTGTTTCTCTGCATGGCCGTGGTGCTGAGCCCTGCTCGTCGGCCCTGCCCCGCTCGTCGGCCCCGCCCCGCTCGTCGACCCGCCCTGCTCGTCGCCCGTTCATGGCCCTTCTCATTTTAAACTTTCATTTTAGGACTTCTTTGTATGTGTCATGTACTGATTTGTTAGAGATATTGTCCCCTAGTCTGTGCTTTTATATTTTTATGTATTGATTTGATTTATTTGTGTCTGTATTTTTGTGATGCTGAGGTTAAACCTGGAGCTGTGTGTGTGCCAGGCAGCCCCGTGGTGCTGAGCTATGTTCCTAGCCCACTGTGACTTAAAAAAAAATTTTTTTTGTCATCTAGCAATTTTAAATTTTGATATAGTGATATTTTTCATTTTTTCTTTTATAATGTTTCTATTTTAAAAAAATGCATTCCTACTCCAAGGAACTCAGAGAATTTTTGTATTTTTTGAGTGAATTTTTTTGGAATATGTACCAGACATAGCTAATTTTGTTTTCCAAATGCAAGCCAATTGTCTCAGTGCCATTGACTGAAAAATGCATTCTAATTGGATCCTTTCTTTGATCCTAAGGAGACAACATTTATGTTTGGGGATATTTTTCTTTACTGAGACAGGACCTCACCATACAGCTCAGGTGGGCCTTGAACTCCTGACTCTCCTGCTGTGGTCTGAGTGCTGGGATTGTGCCCTGTGCCTGGCCTGTGCTCGTCTTTACTTCATCCTCTGCGTCTCTCTGTGCTGCAGGGTGTGTGTGCATGCATTAGTGTCCTCGTCTTTATCCAATGGCTCTGACTGCTTGTTACTCTTGAATTTGGCTCTTCCTTTGTAGTATAAATTTTAGAATCAGTTTAAATTAATTAAAAACTATAATGGGGTCTTGATTAGAGATACTTCTTATTAAGTTTGAAAAAGTTGTACACCGACTCTGATACTCAGTCTAAGAATGTATAATGTTCAGTTCCTGTTCATGTGTGTGTGTGCATGCATGCGTGTGCACGTGTGTGTGTGCGTGTGTGTGCATGTGCATGTGTGTGTGTGTGCATGTGTATGTGTGTGTGTGTGTGTGTGTGTTTGCTTTTCATGTCTCTTAGTAATGTCTTATAATTTTCTTTAAAATATTCCCATGTGCCTTGGGCTGGATTTATATTTAGGAGCTTTTATGCTTTATTGCTGTGTGAGTTTATTTTATTTTATTATTTTATGCATGTGTACCTGAGTCATGCAATGCCCATGGAAGTCAGAAGAGGGTGTTGGATCCCCTGGAACTAGAGTTACAGATGGTTGTTGGCCACCACGTGGGTGCTGAGAATTGAACTCTGCTGAGCCATCTCTCCAGCACCCCCCCACATGAGTTTATTTTTAAAATTATATTTTCTAATTAGTTGTTACTCATATATAAGATGGGGCTAGAGAGATGGCTCAGCAGTTAAGAGTACATATGGCGAGAAAAAAAAAAGAGTACATACTGCTCTTTCAGAGGACCTGAGTTCAGTTCCCAGCATCACACTGGGTGGTTCACAACCATCTGTAACTCCAGGTCCAGGGAACTGACATACTGGACTCTGGAAGCACCTGCGTTTACATGTGCACAGACCCCCACACAGATAAGCACATATACACATAATTTAAAATAAAATAAATCTTAATTAAAAATAATGCTCCTGAGATTAGTACATTGTTTTTGAATTCAGTAACATTGCTGACCTATTTATTTGGTAGTCTACAGATCAGCCATCCTCCCTCCCTCCTTTTCTGTCTGTGTGTGTGTGTGTGTGTGTGTGTGAGAGAGAGAGAGAGAGAGAGAGAGAGAGAGAGAGAGAGAGAGATGTATGTACATGTTTATGTGGGTGTGTACACATGTGTGTGCCCGTGTGTGGAGGCAGAGGTTGATGTTGGGTGGATGGATCTCTTCCATCATGCTCCACCCTATCTTTTTGGACAGGGTTCACTCTAGCCTGGAGCTCACTGCTTTGGCTACGCTGCCTGACGAGCCAGTGAGCCTGGGTCTGCCCGTCCTGCCTCTCTCTGTAGCACTAGTAGTCTAGGGTGTGTGCTTCTGTGCTCTATATCTCAATGTAGGATTGTGTGTTATTTTACAGCAGCTTTTGTCTATTTTATCTAAATTTTAACAAAGGTGGAATAAGTCCATGTCTAAAGGTGTGCACCAGCACGCCCAGCTCTCTTGTTTTTTACAGTTTCTTATCTATTGTATATGTGTATGTGTGTGTAAGAGAAGCACGTCTGCCCTGGCAAATGTATGGCGGTCAGAGGACGACTTCCTGGGAGTCAGGCCTCTCTCCCCACATTGTTTTGAGGCAGGGTCTCTGGTTTCTACTGAGGTCCCACATATGTGAGCTGGACACTGATTCTCCTGTCGTGGCTTCCCATCTTGCCACTGGAGTGCTGGGATCACAAATGCAGGCGCCATGTCTGGCTTTTCTGTGTGGGTTTCAGGGATTGAACTCAGGTCATCAGGCTTGAGTGGCAAGAGCCTTTATCTGTTGAGCCATCTCTGTAGCCATTTTTTGAGTCAGAGTCATTCCATATAGCCCCAGGTAGCTTTGAATTCATGAACTGCCTGCCTCAGCCTTCTGCAATTATAAGAATAAGCGACAACATCCTCCCTAATGTTGTTCTTTCCTTTTTTTTGAGACAGGGTCTCCCTGTAGCCGCAGCTGAGTAGAACTCACTATGTAGCCCATGCTGACCTCAGTCTCACTGAGATCCATCTGCCTCTACCTCCTGATGCTGGGATTAAAGACGTGCACCCCCACATCTGCCTCTACCTCCCGAGTGCTGGGATTAAAGGTGTGCACCCCCACATCTGCCTCTACCTCCTGATGCTGGGATAAAAGATGTGCACCCCCATATCTGCTCCTATCTTACATATAAATTAAAACTGAAGCTTAGCGGGATTAGGACCTTACTCATAGTTATGTGTATAGTCGAATGGAAGAACTATGATAGACAAGAAGATAGTGTTTATTCTGAATTAGCTTCATTTCAATCAAAGCTTTGGTGTGACATCAGGATTCCAACATTGATCAAATAATTTAAAGAAATAAAGTATTCTACTTATGTCTATTTTCTAGAAACAAAAGCAATAACTTCTTGAATACAAATGTTCCATTTCTCAAGTTGGAGAAAATAAATGTTAGTTCACCTTTTGTGGGGGCTCTGGAACACCACCATCAACCCGAGTTACTTTCTAATGTTAAAACCAAGATGGAGAGCCAGAGAGCTCAGTGGTTAAGAGTGCCTATTGTTCTTACGGGACACCAGAGTTTGGTTCCCAGCTCACAAACCCCCTGTACCTCTAGCTCCAAGGGGCTCTGACTCCCTCTTCTGGCCTCCGTGGGCACCTGTCCTTACATGCAGACATACACATATAGACACATAATAAAAATAATCTTAAAAAATAAAACCAAGATGGTCTGGGGGACTTTGAGCTATGGGAACATTTTGCCCCTTTATAAAATGATGCAGGGCTACGACATCTGGGTTCTTGTGCCTGCTTTAACATTTTCTTTTGTGTTCTTCCTGAGTAGACCATCAGTTGTGAATCCTTAAAGCAGCTGAGAATCTCCATTTTGGAAAATGCTGACCAAAAACCCTCAAAAGTAAACTGGATATAGAAATCTTTAAGTATCTCATTTACCTGACACAGATGGATCTCTAAGCCTCAGTCTAAGGAGCACACTGCATGGTCTTTACATAGAAAATGGAAGCCACGGTCCCCCTGCTTTCACTTCTCTGTGTTTGGAAGTGACCTTGATTCACCCAGATCATCCTCAAGTCTCTCATATGTCAGCCAGACAAGGTTACTCCATGTCTTGAAAAAGCCTCAGGTTCAGGTGTTACCTGCTCCTGTCTGTCCCAATCTGATTCAGATCTTTCTAGTTTTGATTTTTTGAGACAGGGTCTCGTGTATCCCAGGCTAGCGCTGCCCTTGATATGTAGCAAAGGCTAACCTTGATGCTCTGATCCTCTTGTTTGATATGTAGCAAAGGCTAACCTTGACACTCCGATCCTCTTGTTTGATATGTAGCAAAGGCTAACCTTGACACTCCGATCCTCTTGTTTCCCCGTCTTGAGTGCTGGGATTACAGGCCGGGATCAAACTTGGCTTCGTGCATACTAGGCAAGCACTCTACCAGCTGAGCTATGTTCCCTTCTTCTGACTTCAACAGTAAACAATTATTTATGTACCTATCTATTTACAGTGTGTACGTGTGTGCACACATGTGTCAGAGGACAACTTTCAGGAGTTGGTTCTGACCTTTCACATCATTGTTTCTGGTACTCCTAACTAGCTAGCCTGAGAGTTTTAGGGCAGGCAGATCTCCCGTCTCTGCCTCCCATTTTGTTGTAAGAATGCTGGGGTTACAGATTCATGGCATATGTTCCAAGGTTCCAGGGATTAAATCAGGCATCATACTTGCTTGGCTTGTGCAGCTAGCACTTTACCTGTGAAGCCATCCTCTGCCTCACTGCATCCTCATTTTAATCTTAAGGTTCAATATTATTGAATTTTTCTTAATAATCATCCTTTACCCACCATAAACAAATGTTTCCTCCAGAGCTGTCTAACAACAGTAATAAGACTGGGTGGTTTGCTGCTTGTGTTGAACCCTGGCTTCCTGTAGGCAATGCGTTTCTAAGGGCTGAAACTTCCTTACCTTCTTTCTTCCTTTCTTCAATCCCAACTCAACACTCTGTGTTTAATTAGATTTTAAAATATTTTACTTATTATATATTATGAGTGTTTTGTCTGCATATATGTAAGTGTACCCATGTTGTGCAGTGTCTGCAGAGGTCAGAAGAGAGCATCGGATTCTCCTGGAACTGGAGTTACGGATAGTTGTTAGCTGCCATGTGGTGGCTGGGAATTGAACCCAGGTTCTCTGTAAGAGCAGCCAGTGTTCTTAATTGCTGAGCCATCTCTCCAGCCCCAAGATTCACTTTATTAAATTTTTGTCTTCATTCTTGCTAAATTTAGTATTATTTTTAGGTATGGTTTTTTCTTTTTCTTTTGGTTTGTATGTTGCCCTCACATTCTTGGTAAAGCTGAGTGATGTCATGAATTGCAGATTCCCAGTCCCCCAGCACTTTAAAGTTATTATGTTGGCTTGCAGCTTAATCAGAAAAGTGTGCGTATTTAAGCCCAATCTTGTCAGAGGAGAAAGGAACTCTGTGTTCTTTTCTTTTCATTGTTACTTCAAAATGCTTTTTTTTTTTTTTTTTTTTTGGTCTTTTTGAGACAGGGCCTTCCTGCAGCCCCAGCTGGCCTGGAACTGTGTAGACCAGGCTGGCCTTGAACTCACAGAGATCTGCCTGCCTCTGCCTGTCAAGTGCTGGGATTAAAGGCATGCAGCACCACCACTCATGGTGCCAAAATGCTTTTTTAAGAAAAATGATCCAATATATTTTTTAGTACTGTTTTAGTACTCTGTAATAATTTGGGGATATTAGATAATCTAATTTTGGAAATAACTTCAAGTATATACTTGTTTTGAAATAATTTTTTACATCCATCTATCACCTATTAATCTGTCATCTACCTACCTACCTACCTACCTACTCACTACTTATCATTTATCTATGTATTTATTATCTGTCTGTCTGTCTATCTATCTATATCTATATCTATCTATCTATCTATCTCTACCTACCATCTATCTGTCTGTCTATCTCTATCTATCTATCTATCTCTACCTACCATCTATCTGTCTGTCTGTCTGTCTATCTATATCTATCTATCTATCTATCTATCTATCATCTCTCTACCTATCTACTTACCTACCTATCATCTATTTATCTATCATCTATCTATCTATCTATCTATCTATCTATCTATCTATCTACCTGTCTACCATCTATCCATCCATCTATCTACCATCTATATATCTGTCTATTATCTATCTATCTATCTATCTATCTATCTATCTATCTATCTATCTATCTAGTATTTATCTACCATCTCTCATCTACCTACCTATCTATCATCTATCCATCTATCATCTGTCAATCTGTCATCTATCATAAATCATCTATCATCTATCAATCAGTCTACCATCTATCATCTATTTACCTATCTATCTGTCATCTGTCCATCTAACATCTATCAATCAATCTTTTATAATCTTATCTATCATCTATCTCATCTATCTATCTATCTATCTATCTATCTATCTACCTACCTACCTACCAACCAATCTACCTACCTATCTATTTATCTCTCATCTACCTATCATCTGTGTGTATGTGTATGGGTACATTTATGCTGCGGCATGTGCAGAGGTCAGAGGACAGCCTGAGGGTCAGTTCTCTCCACCTTATGGGTCCTGGAGAACCATGGTGAACCTGGAGAACCGGCTTGGTGGCAGGTGCCTTTACCACTAAGCCATCTTGCCAACCCTGTAATAATTTTAAGATTAATTAAAAAAGTTAATGGCTTTCAATTTGAGACAGTTCTGTAGTTAAAATGATTTTAATTTGGAAATGATGGTGTGTCTGACCTGCGGCAGCTTAGGGTAATACAGTTAACATGGAGCTATGAACTCCTGAAAAATGTGAGGGCCTTTGTTGTTGTTTCCTGTTTTTGCGTGTGTGACTCAACTGTACAGTTGTTCAGTGAACTTTCTAGCTGATAACTTTGACAAAATCAAAAGGCTGGACATACTTGCTATGGTAAATGAATTTGAGAGGTAACAGGCTAAAATGCTTTAGTTTACATGCATGCACACACACACACACACACACACACACAATCATTCAGATAGTCTCCCTTCCACACCTTTAATTGAAAAGCCAATATACTTAGTAGAGGAAAGCAAATGTCACTTGTGGCCCTTCTGCCAGGGTTAGCTGGTGGTAATATTTTGGTTGATAATCTCAGGCTGATGAATGTGGGTGTCACTGTAAAGGTTCTAAAGTAGGGCCATGCTGCATGGTACTTGGAAAGGCTACTTAGTAGCTCTTTCTAAGGCTGTGGTACAGTTTCACTGATCTCTGAGTTCAGATGGGTTAGCCCCCTAATGCTGTTATTGCTGTTAGTATTAGTCCTAAATGAGTTCGGTTGTATCTGAATCTTTATCCACTCTGGCTACTCCTTTAGGATGAGTTTCCACAGGTGAATTGTTGGATTGTTATGCTGCTTCCCAGTTTCTCCCCAGAGTGGTCCTGCCTTGCTGCCTGTTAAGGTTCAGGCACATTTTCAGTGTGGAGTGGAGTGGAGTGTGGTCAGTGTCATTGCTGGGTCCTCTCTGTCTGCTGAGTGTCTGCTCTGTGCTGTCTGCCTGCAGCCCTGCATGATGCATGATGTGGGATGTGCCCCTTTCCTTTTACAGTGAGGGCTTCCTTCCGGACAGCAGGCTGGAAAGTGCTGAGCCCCGGGTTCAAATGAGTCTCCACTTGGGAAAGCTGCCAGGTGGAAAACACATCTGTCTGGGCTTCTTGAAGGGCTCGCTCGGATGAGACGGTCACGGGCCTTCCTGGATGGCACACACGGGTTTTCAGGCTTCATTTGAGAAGTTTCCATTGGTTTCTGTGCTGGTGACTGGTTTCTTTTGTCATGGATGTGTTGAGCTCCTCTCGAGTCTCCTTGGTCTAGTTATGTAGTTAGGCTCATGTTAGAATTGTTTAGGTATAGTTTGGACATTTTCCAAACCTTAACCGCATCTTAGTGGAGTAGGGTATGAGCATGACAGATACTTCTGCTGCTGCTTCGGGGTGGAGCCTGGCTCCCTGTCTCAGAAGTGCCCAGCCTTGATTGTTAATTCCTCACCTCTGAAGTGGCACCTACCCCAGGCTCTCATGAGGACTCAGCAAAACCTCATGTAGAAAGGAGTAGAGCACTCCATAAATATGAATGCTTGTCGCTTTAGTGATTGAAACACATGCCTGTCTCTAGAGAAGACATGTGTTCTGACATGGAGGAATCTATAGTCTCCTTAGTGGACTTCAATGTTTATAATTGTATATTATATAATATATACAATTATAACCTTCAACGGTTATAATTCTTTGGGGAAAATGCATTAATGGGAGTATGGAGGGGCAGTGAGCATTCAAAATATGCCCCAAGTGCGCAGTTGTCAGGCGGGTGTCCACACAGAGCCCCACGGACAAGTGTGATCATGGTTAGTAGTGTCAGTGCAAATTGAATGTTACAGAAGCTTTCCACAATTTAATGGGTGCTAAATTCTGGAGTGAAGTTTAAACAGTTATTTATTCCTTAGCATAGTCTCAGGTACTTAAGGTTAAGAACTTCTGTGATGTGGTTGTTTGCTTTTTTGTGTGTGTGTTTTTCTTTCTGCAACGGATGCTAGCCATACCCTTTTAGTTGTTCTTTTTCATTGAAAGTCGCAGCCCCCATCCCCATGATAAGATTGTATACTTTAAAACACTCTGATGTAGTTTTATTTCTCAGTTTCCCTTCTTCTTGGTATTGTGTAGAGTTTTGTCCCCTCCCACTGTGTGTTGCTGGTCCAGTGGCATCACCTACTGTCTTGAGAAATTTGCCAGAGGAAGCTGAGAAACTTAACGTTGCTTCTGTGTCAGTATTAAAACAGACCTGATACGTTCCTGTGCACCACACTGAAAATGACCCTGGGACATGTTCACCTTCTGCTCAGTTACTCTGTGTGCACCTTCCAGTGTGTTTTCCACGAGCACCCCAGCCCCAGATAAAGCCATAGCATTGAATGGACTTGGCGTACGTAGGGATTGTGTTACGTCTTCTTGGTAATTCAAATGCATGTGGCTAGTGATGAAATCTTTGTGAATAAAGATCCCCCCCCCCTTTCAGGTATTGCCATCAGAGAGTCTGCAAAGGTAGTTGATCAAGCCCAAAGGAGGGTGCTGAGAGGAGTCGATGACCTGGACTTCTTCATAGGGGATGAAGCCATTGATAAGCCTACCTACGCTACGAAGGTAAACTGTCAGCAGGATGCTTGTTGAAGAACAGAGGGCAGAGTGACTGAGGAACAGGATGGGTTGTCTGGAAATTGTACTCGTGGGCCATCGAAAGTGGCCTGCCTCATTGCTGTGCTTGGGTAGAGGTGGCTAGCGGAACAGAGGGCCTGTCTGTGAGAGCCGCAGTTGGGAGCGGGGAACTGAGTTAACAAAGCCCGGAGACACAGCCATCAGTGTGAAAGAGGATCTCCCGGGAGCCAGAGGTCGACTAGCAAGCCTGTCAGATCTGACAAATCGCATACCGAGTCACTGGAAGATGCACTGACATTCTTTAAACAGCTATTTCTTCTTTTTATTGTTGTTTAAAAAATAATTTTCATTTTTAAGTCAGCATACAAAGTGATGGTTGCATTATGATTTCTTATTTGATCTTAGCCAGAAGGCCGAGAAGTGATTGATTTCTCACGTGTCATTTTACCTTGCTCTTAGTCAACCCCAGCTCCCCGAGCCCGCCCCTGCCCCATCCCCCTCATATATCCTGCCCCCCTCTTGCTGGTTCCTCCCTCCCCACCAAATATTTCTACTTCTGCACATATATCTTATTGTTTTTTTAGTATTTTTTATTTTTATGTGTATGAGCGTTTTGTCTACATGTATGTAAGTGTGTGCAGTGTGCAGTGCCCGAGGAGGCCAGAAAATGGCATTGGATCCTCTGGAACTGGAGCTGTGGATGGTTGTTAGCTGCCGAGTGGGTGCTGGGAACTGAACCTGGGTCTTCTGCAGGAGCAGCCAGTGCTCCTACCTGCTGAGCCACCTGTCTTTGAAATCTGGTTTATTTCATTTAACATCATCTCCATTTTCATCCATTTTCCTGCAGATGTCCTAATGTCATTTTTCCCCGTGCCTGTATAAAACTACACTGTGCATATGCACTACATTAAAACTATTCATCTGTATAAAACCACTGTGCATATGTATACATTAAACTCCGCTGCATATGTACTACATGAACTCCACTGTGCGTATATACTACCTTAAAACTATTCATCTGTCAGTAGGCATCTAGGGTGGTTCCATTTCTTAGCTCTTGTGAATAGTTCAGCAAGCAACACGGATCTGCAGTTATTTCTGAGCTGTGTTGACCTCGAGTCCTTTAAGAACGTGCCTACTAGTGGTCTAGCTGGGTCATATGGTCATTCCATTTTTAGTTTTTTTGAGGAATCCCCATACTGACTTCTATAACGGTCACATCACTTTACAGTCCCATGAGGAAAGCAGGTCTTTCTTCTTAATAGAAGGGACCAGATGGAGTGCATGGGAGGCGAGCTGTCTGTCCATTGCTGTTAGGTGGATGTTTGTATTCAGAAGTGGTGGAGTCAGTATAAACTGTATGTGACCTAGTTGTTCTTGAATATGAATTGGCGTTAGCTTCCCAACCTGGAGCTGTCACTCTGTGGGAGCAGGCTTCCCGTGCTCATGCTGTGCTGTGAAGCTGCTGCCTGCGTTCTGTCATGATCTTGCTTCCTTTTGCTCCAGTGGCCCATCCGACATGGCATCATTGAGGACTGGGATCTCATGGAGAGGTTCATGGAACAGGTGGTTTTTAAATATCTTCGAGCCGAACCTGAGGACCATTACTTTTTAATGGTGAGTAACTGTGAATTCCAAATTACTTAGATTTTTAAAAAGTTGTTTTTTAAAAACATTTATTTTTACTTGTATGAGCATTTGACTGTGTGCTGGACAGCTTTGTGTCAACTTGACACACCTGGGTTGAGGGATCCTCAGTTGGGGAATTGCCTCCATTGGTCCTGCCTGTGGCCATGTCTGTGGGGTATTTTCTTGATTGTTGGGTGATATGGGAGCCACCCCTAGGCAGGTTGTTTTCTATTCTATAAGAAAGCAGGCTGAGCATGGGCCAGACGAGCAAGCCAGTAAGCAGGTTCCTCCAGGGCCTGTGCTCAGCTCCTGCCTTCGGGTTCCTGCCCTGAATTCATACCTTGGGTTCCCTCAGTGATAAACTGTGACCCAGGAGATGGAAGGCAAATACACCCTTTCCTTCCCAAGTTGGTTTTGGACAGAGTGTTTTGTCGCAGCAATGGTGAAGCAAACTAGAACAGACTGCATTTATTTTTTTAATTTTTTTAAATTTTATTTATTTCTGTATGTGTATCAATGTACTGTCTGCATGCAAGTTTGTGCACCAGTGTCGTGCAATGCCGCAGAGGTCAGAAGAGGGTGTCGGATTCCCCTGGAAATGGAGTTCTCCTGGAGTTGGAGTTTCAGACAGTTCTCAACCGCCATGTGGGTTCTGGGGATCGAACCCGGGTCCTCTGTAAGAGTGGTCGGTGCTCTTAACCGCTAGGCCATCTCTCCAGCCCACAAATTACTTAGATTCTAAGCACAAGATATTCTCCCTAGTTTTTTATTCCTTCTAAAGACTGAGAGGCAAATACTTGGGAGCCCAATAAAAATATTCGGAGCCTGAAGGAGTTTACTATCTGCAGAGCAGAAAGGCAGAAGCCCAGCCACTCTGGGTGCTTATTGCAGCAGCTTGGAGACAGAATCCTCTTTCATTGTGACTTCTGTTGGTTTCCTGGGCACTAGGATGGCTGCCCACCTTCCCATGCCTTCTCTTCAGACTCTTCGTCTGTTTCTACTCAGGGATAGAGGGAAGAGGCTTTCCTTCCATACTGGCTTTAAAAATTTAGAAGCCCTTTCCTAGAAGCCTTCTCGGTGGGCCTGCTCCACTTGCCTGAGCTGTCTGTGGATCCCTGGATTCTGGGAGCGGGGTAAGCGCTGAGCCAGGCCTCCAGCGCCTGGTGCAGGGAAGGGGACGTGGCATGGGTGGGAACCGGCTAGGTCCTTTAGTACCGTTGGAAGGAACTCAATACCATGATCATTTCATTTATTTTAGCAGAGAAAACTTGAGTCAAGATACAATTTTTTATAGGGGTCAAATGTTGTTAAATGAAACTGAACTGCCTGGTGGGCCCTGGTGCAGCGTGCTTGGCCCTGGTGCTCAAGGCTCTTGTTCACACAAACCTTGGAGAGAAGTGAGAAGAAACACATCGTAGTAGGAGATCTCTTCTAATGTTTCTTTCAACATAATGTGTCCTTCCCTGGAATACTCTTTTTAAGTTAAAAGCTGCATGTATAAAATGCTTACTTTATAAATAGTAATTTCATCTAACATGAACTTCATATTAAGTCCTGCATAATTTAGCTTTGGAGTTTTCTATGCAAGTACATTGTCCAGTGGTCTTAATATAATTCTTTCTAATGTTTTACTACACATATTCTCTAGAATCATCTGGTTTAAAGTGGTAACTACAAGGCTAATAGTTAATGGAGCCTGTGTGTTTAGTGTCTGTTAGGCAAGTCTCTGAGGATGCTCTGCCCTCCTCCTGCAGGTGACTTCAAACCTGGGATGTCATGTGTGCTGCTGGGTCTTACAGGCCTGTGTTTTCTCTTGTGTATATGCACAGCAGTTATATTAAACAAGTGGAGCCCAGAGACTGACGGTGTGGCTCTATCTACAGGGCCAAAACACACCTCAGACCCTCACCTGCTGGGCTCGGCATTCCCACTGCTCTGGCGTCTGCCCGTTGGACAGGATGTTGGGATTGGGCGCAGGCCCAGCTACTCCCTTTGCCTCTTCAGCCGACTGTGCCAGGAGCTCTCTTCTGGTCTGTGTAAGAGGTGTCCAGTGTGAGGCCTGGGGAACAAGTGCAGATGCATGCTGTAGGACCCTCCACAAGTGTGTGTGGGCACGGACACACAGGCACACACACAGTGTGCTTTGAATGCTGTCAGCTTATTTACACTGTATGGTTGGGGAATTTCCCAAGTTGCCTTCAGATTTATATTTGTGTATGTGTTTGTGTGTGTGTATGTGTGTGTTTGTGTGTGCACATGCCACATGTATGTGGGTGCCCACAGAAGCCACAAGAGGGTGCTGGCTCTCCTGGCGGTGGAGTTAGAGGTGGTTGGGAGCTGCTGGATATAGGTGTTGGGAACTGAAATCCGGTCCTCTGGAGGGGCAGCGTGTGTTCTTAATGGCTACACCATCTCTTTAGCCCCTCTTCCTTACTTTAAAAAGCTTCTGAAAATACATTTATTTATTTTGTATTTGGGGACGGGGTGTGTGCACACTCTAAGCAATGGTTGTAGAGGTCAGAGGACTCGTGACGGGTTGGTTCTCTGCTTCCACAGTCCAGGATCCTGGGGAGCAAACCAGTTTTCAGCCTTTGTGGCCAGTGCTGAGCCTTCATGCTGGACCAGAGCTTATTTTTTGAGACAAGGTTTTTCACTGAACCTGGAGTTTTCTGCTTTGTCTAGACTGGCTGCCCAGCAGTCCCCAGGGATCACTCCTCTCTGCCTCCTCAGTGCTGGGGCTACCTGGCTTTTTAGTGGGTGCTGGGGGTCTGAACTCAGGGCCTGATGTAGCAAGCACTTTGCCAACTGACTCATCTTACCAGCCCCAGGGTGATGCTCCTGACTGTCAGCTGATGCACTTGAGCGAAGCAGGAGTAGAGGAAGCTGTGGAGGGAGTGGAGACGTGCCTCCTGCTGCTACAGGTCAGGACTTCTTAGGTTAAGGTTGCCTAAATGTCTTGTCACCAGCTCTTTGGGACCTCACAGGCCTGTCCTTTATGATTGTTGTGCCTAGTGGTCTGAGGGTAGGAATGGTAACAATCTTCTGATGCTGGATTTTTCAGGCAGTTCAGAGACTCTGGCTGTAGTGTAGACTGACCTGTGGGGGATGGGAGCCCTGTGCTTCTGTCTTACCAGCATTGAATTGCCAGAGCTCAAGGCAGAACCATGGTTTTTGTTTTGTTTTGATTTTTTCGAGGCAGGATCTCCCTGTAGTCCCAACTGCCTGTAAACTCCATATGTAGCCCAGGCTGGCCTCAACTTGTGGTAGTCCTTCTGCCTTAGCCTCTTGGTGTTGCGATTCTTGGTGAGCCACCGGTTAAACTTGCCAGAACCAGACTGTCCTTTCAAGAGGTACAGCCCCTCCCTCTCTCCCTCCCTTCTTCCTTCCTTCCTCCCTCCCTCTCTCCCTCCCCTCTTCCTTCTAGTGAGGATTGAGCCACTGAGTTGCATCCTCAGTGGGCCCCTTCTCCTCTTTGCACGTTTTGAAACAGCATTTAAAGTTGCCAAAGTTGGCCTTGAACTCTAGTCTGGAGTTAATCAGGCCTTGATATTGTGATTCTCTTCCCTTAGCCTCCCAACTGGGTGGGATTACAGGCCCGAGCCACCAGGCTCAGTTATGGTGATCTTGAGAGGAAAGCAAGTTATAATTTCAGAAGACATCTTTCAAACTTTCTGAATGTGACTCATAAGAACAAGCAAATCACTCATGCAAGTCACAGGCAGGGAGGCATCATGGGACCCAGGAACTGACTGGGTGTGTGACTAGCAGTTGAGGTATCATGGGATCCCAGGAGCTGACTGGATAGTGTGACCAGCAGTGAGGCATCATGGGACCCAGGACCTGATTGGGTAGTGTGACCAGCAGTGAGGCATCATGGGACCCAGGAGCTGGCTGGGTAGTGTGATTAGCAGTGAGGCATCATGGGATCCAGGAGCTGACTGGATAGTGTGAGCAGCAGTGAGGCATCATGGGACCCAGGAGCTGACTGGGTAGTGTGACCAGCAGTGAGGCATCATGGGACCCAGGAGCTGACTGGATAGTGTGACCAGCAGTGAGTCATCATGGGACCCAGGATCTGACTGGATAGTGTGACCAGCAGTGAGGCATCATGGGACCCAGGAGTTGGCTGGGTAGTGTGACCAGCAGTGAGGCATCATGGGATCCCACGAGCTAACTGAGTAGTGTGACCAGCAGTGAGGCATCATGGGACCCAGGAGCTGACTGGGTAGTGTGACCAGCGGTGAGGCATCATGGGACCCAGGAGCTGACTGGGTAGTGTGATCAGCGGTGAGGCATCATGGGACCCAGGAGCTGACTGGGTAGTGTGACCAGCGGTGAGGCATCATGGGACCCAGGAGCTGACTGGGTAGTGTGACCAGCGGTGAGGCATCATGGGACCCAGGAGCTGACTGGGTAGTGTGACCAGCGGTGAGGCATCATGGGACCCAGGAGCTGACTGGGTAGTGTGACCAGCGGTGAGGCATCATGGGACCCAGGAGCTGACTGGGTAGTGTGACCAGCGGTGAGGCATCATGGGACCCAGGAGCTGACTGGGTAGTGTGACCAGCGGTGAGGCATCATGGGACCCAGGAGCTGACTGGGTAGTGTGACCAGCGGTGAGGCATCATGGGACCCAGGAGCTGACTGGGTAGTGTGACCAGCGGTGAGGCATCATGGGACCCAGGAGCTGACTGGGTAGTGTGACCAGCGGTGAGGCATCATGGGACCCAGGAGCTGACTGGGTAGTGTGACCAGCGGTGAGGCATCATGGGACCCAGGAGCTGACTGGGTAGTGTGACCAGCGGTGAGGCATCATGGGACCCAGGAGCTGACTGGGTAGTGTGACCAGCGGTGAGGCATCATGGGACCCAGGAGCTGACTGGGTAGTGTGACCAGCGGTGAGGCATCATGGGACCCAGGAGCTGACTGGGTAGTGTGACCAGCGGTGAGGCATCATGGGACCCAGGATCTGACTGGATAGTGTGACCAGCGGTGAGGCATCATGGGACCCAGGAGCTGACTGGATAGTGTGACCAGCGGTGAGGCATCATGGGACCCAGGAGCTGACTGGATAGTGTGACCAGTGGTGAGGCATCATGGGACCCAGGAGCTGACTGGAAAGTGTGACCAGCGGTGAGGCATCATGGGACTCCAGGATCTGACTGGGCAGCGTGACCAGCGGTGAGGCATCATGGGACCCAGGAGCTGACTGGGTAGTGTGACCAGCAGTGAGGCATCATAGGACCCAGGATCTGACTGGGTAGTGTGACCAGCAGTGAGGCATCATGGGACCCAGGAGCAGACTGGGCAGTGTGACCAGCAGTGAGACATCATAGGACCCAGGAGCTGACTGGGTAGTGAGACCAGTGGTGAGACATCATGGGACCCAGGATCTGACTGGGCAGTGTGACCAGCAGGCCAGTGAGATAGGAAGTGGTGAGGAAGGAATGGTGTGGTGAGGAAGGTTGTTGGAGTGGAGCTGTGTGACTATGTAGCCTCTCCGATGTTCTTCCTCCCTTTGACCAGTGCTTGTAGTTTCCTGGACTGTAAGCTTCTGGATTGCTCCAGCCAGCTAGCCAACGACCCACTGGGGTCTTAGCCCTAGTAGAGAGGGTGATGGGAGAGGGAGTACAAGCCTGGGGGGGGTGAGAGAGAGTGTGAGAGAGAGAGAGACAGAGAGAGAGATAGAGAGAGAGAGAGAAGAGGAAGAGGGGAAGAGAGAAAGAGGAAGAAGAGGAGAAAGAAGAGAAGAGAAAGAAGAGAAAGAACAAGGAAAGGACAGACTCAAGAATGAGACTGGGAGGAATTCCAGGAAGGAATAAGCAACAAGCAAGGACTTACATACCAAAGCTACTGTGCTCCTGAGAGGGAAGTGGGGGCCGGAGGGTGTGAATGAGGAGAGGGAAGTGTGACATATGCTCAGTACATCAAAAGGGAGCCCTGGGGGATATGGAGCTTTGTTTTAGGCCAATAGGAATCTGTTCCAATGGAATGTGGGATTCTGCTCTAGCCAGACAAAGCCTCAACCTTACATGACTAGTGAGGTAACTTCGTGTGTGTATGTGTGTACATGTGTGTGTGCATGTGTGCGTGTCCGGGGACAACCTTGGGTATTTTTCTTGGCACTGTCTACCTTTATTTTTTATTTTTTTTAAATTTTTATTTATTTATTTTATTTCATGTGTATCATGCAATGCCTGAGGAGGACAGAGAGGGTGTTAGATCCCCTGGAGATGGAGTTACAGACAGTTGTTAGCTGCCATGTGGGTGCTGGGATTTGAACCTGGGTCTTCTGTAAGAACAACCAGTGATCTTAACCACTGAGCCATCTCTTCAGCCCTCTACCTTTATTTTTGGGACAAGTTCTCTTGCTGGTCTGAACTTGCCCAGTAGGCCAGGCTGGCCAGCCAGCATGCCCCAGGGGTCTGCCCGTTTCCGTGTTCCCGGCACTGAGATTGCATGCATGTGCCCCTACATCCAGGTTTTTACATGGGTATTGGGGGTTGAACTCAGGTCCCTGTGGTTACACTGCAAGCCCTTTCCCTGCTGAGCTGTTTCCCTGCCCTCTGCGTGCTCCTTATTATAACCAGGGAGAGAGAAGCCAGCCTGGGTGGAGGAGGAGTGAACAGGGGGACTCACATCTTTTGTTCTTAAAATCGTGTGAGGTAAAAATTGTAGTCAGAGCCATGGGTGAGCCTCTCAGGAAAAGCCTGTGGAAGAAAACTGTTTTCCTTTGGCATGTGGGAACCTTCTGCAGCTGCTGCAGTTCACTCGTATCTGGGTACAGCATGGTTGCTGAGTAAGTGAAGGTTATTTTCTCATGATTCTGGACCCAAAAGTCCAAGACTGAGGAGGTCTGTGAGGGCTGGATCCTGATGGGGGCTGGTTCCTGTTGACGGCTGGGCTGGTTCCTGATGGGGGCTGGTTCCTGATGGGGGCTGGTTCCTGATGGGGGCTGGTTCCTGATGAGGGCCTCTTCTGGCTTTTAGATTGCTGAATGTAGAGAAGAAGGAAGAGAAGGAGAGGGAAGGCAAGGGGCTGGGGGAGGGAGAGAAGGAGAGAGGAATGGAAAGAAAGATAGGGAGAAAGGTAGGAGGAGGGAAGAGAGGGAAGAAAGGAGGGAAAGAAAGCTTGTGGGTTAGGATTTTAATGCATTAATTTTTGGTTGATCACAATTCAGCCCATAATGAAGAGTAATGTGGACTTTGTTTAAAGGACCAGACTTTTAAATTTAATTTTGGAGCATAAATCTGATCTTTATTGACTTAGAAAAATACAACACATTGCCAGTTGACAAAAGGTAAGTTTGTTTAAATTTTCTATTCTCGTGTGATTTTAAAAATTATTTTTATTATTATTTTATGTGTTTGAGCGTATTGCCTGGATGTGTGTAAGTGCACCTGTGTTGTGCAGTGCCCATGCTGGTCAGAAGAGGGCATCAATTCCCCTGAAACTGGAGTTGTGGACAGTTAGCTGCTAAGTGGGTGCTAAGAATCGAACCCAGGTCCTCTGCAAGAAGCCAGTGCTCTTAACTACTAAGCCATGTCTCCAGCCTCACCTCTTGAAATTTTTTCCCCCTCGTGCTTGAGAGTGCTCATTGTTTTAAAATAGATGTTTGACTTCTTGGGACTCTCTTCTGAGATTTCCATCTGCTTTGCTTTATATTATTCCAGACACACTCAGTGTTCCTTTTTTCTTTTTTTTTTTAATATTTTTTATTTATTTTCATATGTGTATGAATGTATTGTCTGCATGGAGGTTGGTGCACCCGTGTCATGCAATGCCTCGGAGGTCAGAAGAGGGTCTTGGAATCCCCTGGAACTGGAGCTAAAGATGGTTTTCAGCTGCCATGTGGGTGCTGGGGATCGAACCCAGGTCCTCTGCAAGAGCAGTCGGTGCTCTTAACCGCTAGGCTATCTCTCCAGCCCCTCAGTATCCCTTTCTTAAAATGCAGTGAGAAGCATTACAGATTTGGGGTTTTCTGGTTTTGGATTTTGGACTATTTGAACATGCAGAATGAGATAACATGGGGCTAGGATGGAGGTCTGAACACTAACTGTGTTTATGTTTCATGTGGCTTGGTGTACAGCCTGAGGCTGATCTTATGCACTGCTTATAGTTGACCTGCGTGTTGCCTGCCACTTGTCAGGTCGGTTCGGGTCACTTGTGAGGTTATGTTGGAGACACAACTTAAGATTCTGGAGCTTCTAAAAAGAAAAAAAAAGAAAAAGAAAAGATTCTGGAGCTTCTTAGATTTGGGAGTTAGGGATATTCTGGTCCCGGTTTACGTGTGTGTGCAAGAGAATGTTTGTGTGCATGTGCGTGCAAGAGTGTATGTGTGGGGGTATTTTTGGTGTCCTTTTTTCTGATTAGTTTTCTCTTTCCCTTCTCTTTCTTTTGTATTTCTATGTAATAGTGACTAATCTTTTTGCTTTCATTGCATGTATGTGTGTGTACGCACATGTCTGTGGTGTTTTTTTGTCTCCTTTTGTTCTTTTTCTGATTACTTTTCTCTTTCTCTTCACTTTCTCTTAGAATTTTTACATAATAGTGGCTGTAATCTTTTTGCTTTCATGTGTGGATGTGGGCGAGGGAGCCCGGGAGGTCCAGGGCCTGGGGACTGTTGTCTGCCTGGGCTCTGCAGCATCCTGGGGACTCTTGTCTGCCTGGGCTCTGCAGCATCCTGGGGACTCTTGTGTGCCTGGGCTCTGCAGCATCCTGGGGACTGTTGTCTGCCTGGGCTCTGTAGCATCCTGGGGACTCTTGTCTGCCTGGGCTCTGCAGCATCCTGGGGACTCTTTTGTGCCTGGGCTCTGCAGCATCCTGGGGATTCTTGTGTGCCTGGGCTTTGCAGCATCCTGGGGACTCTTGTGTGCCTGGGCTCTGCAGCATCCTGGGGACTGTTGTCTGCCTGGGCTCTGCAGCATCCTGGGGACTCTTGTCTGCCTGGGCTCTGCAGCCATCCTGGGGATTCTTGTGTGCCTGGACTCTGCAGCATCCTGGGGATTCTTGTCTGCCTGGGCTCTGCAGCCATCCTGGGGATTCTTGTCTGCCTGGGCTCTGCAGCATCCTGGAGTGTGGCTTGGCTCCCCCTGCCTCTACCTCTGCCTCTGTGAGTGCCAGCTGGGGAAGAGGCTCTGCTGTTCCTGACAGGAGCTGCTTCGTCTGGGCACTGAACTAGTGCACGTGGCTGCACTGTTGCCTTGCCTTGCCCTTGGCACTGCCCTGCACTGGGGTGCTCAGTTTCAGGGTGCCTAGGCCTTAATCCAGGAGCTCCCCCCCAACATGTCCTTGTTTTGGTGGTTACTGAGGGCAGAAGCTCTGCAGAGCTCTTCACAGTGCTTTGTCAAAGCTTGTAAGACCCAAGTGAGTCACCTTTAATTTATCACCTCTGTGAGCCCTGCCTGTGCTACGAGGGAGTTGTGGCACCTTAGGCACTGGGCTGTTAGGTAAGCAGTTGTATAATGTGGATGCAGTACACGAAATGTGAGTGAATACAAAATCTAATGTTTCCTTACAGACAGAACCTCCACTAAACACACCAGAAAACAGAGAGTACCTTGCGGAAATCATGTTCGAGTCATTTAATGTGCCGGGACTATACATCGCGGTTCAGGTAAAAGCCCATCACCTTGGTGACTGTGATGGCAAGAAGCGCCAGTCCGGGCTGTCTGCTGAGACTGCAGTGGTGTCCCTCTCCTCCCCTCAGAGCACCCCAGGCTCAAGCCAGAGTACCACAGAGAGCCTGGTCTCCTTCACTGGTAGCAGCTTAATGTGCTCCATTTTCTGTGCAGAGTCTAGTATGTTTTCCTCTGGGTGACAGGTAGGGGTGTGGATGTGGTTCATTTTTTTAGCTTCTTATAGTTACTTTTGGTTAGAAAGATCCTACTACTTAGGCTGAAGCAGGAGGATGGCTCTAGCCCAGCTTGGGGTACATTGTGTGTTTGGGCCAGTCTGAGATCCTGTCTCAAAACAGAGGACAACGGAAAGCCAAAGCACAGTAAATGGTTTGGGGTCCCCTATTGACGAGGCTGTCAGTCCCGTGTATCCTTGCTTCTGAGGGGCTCTGAGCCCCCAGGGGTGAGCAGAACCCATTTCGAAGCTTCTTTTTCTTGGCCTGTGGGTTTGTTTTGGCTTTGGTGTTTATATACATACTGTTGTTTCTAGAAAGAGGAGTTTGGGTCGCTGTCCTGTTACCTCCTCACAGAGAGTCGTACTGCCTGTCAGTAGGACAGAGCATAGGAAAGGCTCTGAGAATTCCTATGCTTAAGAAATCAACTAATTCTAGTCTCCCTCAAGATATTTATAAACATTTAGGATAGGAACATGCAGAAAACATGTAACTGACTTTTGCAAATCCTACTATATAGTCCAGTCTATCCTCAAACTCATGGCTGTCCTCCTGCCTCAGCCACTTGAGTGCTGTGTTTACAGGTGTCATCACAGCCTATGAGGTCTAATGGTTCTTAAGATGTCTATAGTCCAAGTTCACCTGGAACATGCTTTTTAAAATTTCAAATTCCTGTGCTCCATCTTGGCCTGGCTTTGAGCTGGACAGTTCCTCATAGTGTGCACTGTGCATCACAGCTCACCATAACAACAAGCACTGGTGGCAGGTGGCCAAGTGTTCCAGTTAGCAGAGTTCCCTGGGGCTGAAGCCAGGGGTGGGAATTACTGTCTGTATCTACCAGAATTTCTGGATGGGAGGCCTAGCCATCTTTGTAAGCACTCTGTGAGGACTGGCGATGCAGCTCAGCTGCTGGAGTGCGTGCTCATCACGCACAGAGCCCTGGCTTTGATCTCAGCATTGCAGAAACTATGTGGTGGTGCATGTCTGTAATCTGAGCACTCTGCAGTTGGAGGCAGGAAGATCAGGGTTATCCTGGGCTACACAGTGAGTTTGAGGCCAGCTTGGGCTTATGAGATCCTTTCACAAACAAACAAACAAACAAACAAACAAATCCAAAAGAAAGCCACCTCCCAAAAAACTCCTTGAGTAATTTTCTTGCAGTGTTTGTGGCCCCACAAAGAGAGTCAATAGATATTAAGTCCAATTCATCAGTGAAAATACATTTATTGGCTTTTCTTTATAAAACTTCAGAAGTCTTTGTTGAAAATTTGACTTCTTCCTTTGAAGCATGTGTGAAATGTGCATGTTAGCTAGCCAAGCTGGGATTGTAATTTTGGAGAAGATGGAGGACAGAGAAAGGAAGTTTTCAGACTTAGTGAGGAGCTCAGTGATGGAGCCTGAGGGTAGGGAATGGTGCTCAGTGCTGTGGTCTCCGTCTCTCTAGGAGCTCAGTGATGGAGCCTGAGGGTGGGGAATGGTGCTCAGTGCTGTGGTCTCCGTCTCTCTAGGAGCTCAGTGATGGAGCCTGAGGGTGGGGAATGGTGCTCAGTGCTGTGGTCTCCGTCTCTCTAGGAGCTCAGTGATGGAGCCTGAGGGTGG
>VZQC01010746.1:1094045-1157238 GCA_009823505.1 Rhizomys pruinosus
GGTTCCTGGCTGTGCACTACTGCAGCAGACCCTCACTGTCCTGGTTCCTGGCTGTGCACTACTGCAGCAGACCCTCACTGTCCTGGTTCCTGGCTGTGCACTACTGCAGCAGACCCTCACTGTCCTGGTTCCTGGCTGTGCACTACTGCAGCAGACCCTCACTGTCCTGGTTCCTGGCTGTGCACTACTGCAGCAGACCCTCACTGTCCTGGTTCCTGGCTGTGCACTACTGCAGCAGACCCTCACTGTCCTGGTTCCTGGCTGTGCACTACTGCAGCAGACCCTCACTGTCCTGGTTCCTGGCTGTGCACTACTGCAGCAGACCCTCACTGTCCTGGTTCCTGGCTGTGCACTACTGCAGCAGACCCTCACTGTCCTGGTTCCTGGCTGTGCACTACTGCAGCAGACCCTCACTGTCCTGGTTCCTGGCTGTGCACTACTGCAGCAGACCCTCACTGTCCTGGTTCCTGGCTGTGCACTACTGCAGCAGACCCTCACTGTCCTGGTTCCTGGCTGTGCACTACTGCAGCAGACCCTCACTGTCCCGGTTCCTGGCTGTGCACTACTGCAGCAGACCCTCACTGTCCCGGTTCCTGGCTGTGCACTACTGCAGCAGACCCTCACTGTCCCGGTTCCTGGCTGTGCACTACTGCAGCAGACCCTCACTGTCCCGGTTCCTGGCTGTGCACTACTGCAGCAGACCCTCACTGTCCCGGTTCCTGGCTGTGCACTACTGCAGCAGACCCTCACTGTCCTGGTTCCTGGCTGTGCACTACTGCAGCAGACCCTCACTGTCCTGGTTCCTGGCTGTGCACTACTGCAGCAGATGCCCTCTAGATGGCAGACTCAGATGCAGGGCATACCCAGCTGAAAGGCTTTAGTCAGGTGGTGCTTCGGAGAACTTGGCTTGTTTGCAGACTTTATTTAAGAGCCACAAAGGAGCCGGGCGTGGTGGTGTACGTCTTTAATCCTAGCACTTGGGAGGCAGAGGCAGGTGGATCTTTGTGAGTTCAAGGCCAGCCTGGTCTATGGAGTGAGTTCCAGGACAGCTGGGGCTATAGGGAGACCCTGTCTCGAAAAGACCAAAAAAACAAAAACAAAAACAAAAAAACAAAAAAACAAAACACAAAGGAGAGGGTGCACAGTTTAGTGAAATCCTATTCTTTTGAGCTGGGCATAGGCGCACACTTAAAATCCCAACACTTGGGAGGCAGAGGCAAGTGGAACTCTGTGAAGTCAAGGCCAGCCTGGTCTACATAGTGAGTTCCAGGACAGGTGGGGGCTACAGGGAGACCCTGTCTCAAAAATACCCCCCCCCCAATTATTTCTTTTGAAAATCAACAATCATTTCTGTTTGTCCTCCTCCAGTGTCTTCAGTAACCATAGCTACAGTGATAACCACAGTTTCTTATGATAACCAGGTCACACACACACACACACACACACACACACAGATACACACCAAATTTCAAATTTAAAAAGAGCCGTGTGTATGTGCGCACACATCTATGTACACTCGCGCATGCTCTTGTCTGTTTATTTGTATGGGCATGTGTGCCATGGTACACATGTAGTGGGCAGAAGAGAACTTGCAGGAGTCAGTTTTATCCTCCTGTGTGCATTCCCAAGCTCAAGCTTGGGTCCAGGGCCTTTACTTGCTGACCATCTTACCAGCCCTTAAACTTAATTTAAAATGCAAGTTAGTTAGTATATTAAAGACCTCAAAGCTAGCCAGGGGTGGTGGTGCAGCCTTTTAATCCCAACACTTGGAAGGCAGAAGTAGGTGGATCTCTATGAGATTAAGGCAAGCCTTGTCTACATAGGGAGTTCCGGCCAGTTGGGACTACAGGGAGACCCTGTCTCAAAAAACAAAAACAGAAACAACAACAAAACCCCAAAGCTGGGCATGATGGCACATGCCTGAGAGGTGGAGGCAGAGGGTTCCCAAGTCCATCCTTGGCTGTAGAGTGAGTTCAGGCCAGTGTACACTGAAGTAATAATGATAATGATAGTAATAAGTAGGTAGCTGGAGAGATGACTCAGTGGTTAGGGACACTTGCTGTTCGCAGAGGATGAGTTTGGTTCCCAGCACCCCATATGAGGCAGCTCACAAACATTTGTAATCCCAGTTCCATGAGTTCTGACACCCTCTCTGTCTTCACTGACACCTGAATGCACATGTGCATACATTACACACACATTAAAAAAATGAAAAAAAAAAAAAGCCAGGCATGGTGGTGCATGCCTTTAGTCCTAGCACTTGGGAGGCAGAGGCAAGTGGATCCTTGTGAGTTCAAGGCTAACCTGGTCTACATAGCGAGTTCAAGGACAGTCAGGGCTACAGGGAGACCCTGTCTTGAAAAAAAGAAAAAAAAAAAAAAAAGAAAAAGCCCAAACCAAACCTCAACAAAACAAGTCCATCTCCTTTAACGATAAACAAATAAATCACTATTTCTTTTTCTTTTTCTTTTTTTTTTACAAATCACTATTTCATTTAGAAAACTTGAAGCCATGATGCACTGCATGGAGGTTCAAGGCAGCCGTTGGAAGGCTTAACAGTTAATGCGCCCACAGTCAGGAAGCAACATGCCCCATCCTCTCACCTCCAGGCCCTGCCTGTGTCCTCTCCATGGAAGAGGGGACTCCTCTCCCTTCAGAATGTGAGCTGGCTGCACATCTCTTCAAAAGCCATCCCAGACGCTGGCTTTCGAGGACTGCTAGAATACTCGGTGCCTCTCCATGTGTAGTATTGATGGGGCTCAGTCCCTCTGAGGACTGAGCTTCAGCACCAGGTGCTGTGGCCCCAGGCTATGTCTTTGGTTCTTCATCATCTCTGTGCTGGAGATGAAGGTCTGAGGCAGAAGCCTGACGACTCTGTCCAGGCCCACTCAGCTCCTACACGCGGTAGGAAAAGCGAGTGTTCCACAGTGTCCTGACCCCAGAGAGGAAGGGGTTTTGTAATTTTCACTGTCTGTTAGTTGAAGATTAGTAATTAATGATACTTTTTGTTTTATGGCCAAATATGTGAAAATGATGATTACCTAAGAGCCTGGCGTGTGGGCCAAGGTGAGCATGTGCCGACATTCCTGTTGTTCCTGTGTGGCCGTGGAGCTGCTCTTGCCTAGGAAATGGCATACGTGATGCTTAGGGTGATTGTGAAGGGTTGATGTGCTGGGCAGCTGGGATTTCATGGGTTTATGGTGATCTTTACAATTTTAATAATTTCTGCATATCTTCTATCTCCATTTAAAAATGTTTCACAAACACTTGCACTGAATAGAAAGGTCAAATCTTTTGTTAAGAAGTTAGACACACCAGAGGCAAGCCCAGAGGATTGGGAAGGTGGTCCTTGCAGCGTGGGGGCTCCACTGCATGAGGATTGGGAAGGTGGTCCTTGCAGCATGGGGCTCCACTGCATGAGGATTGGGAAGGTTGTCCTTGCAGCGTGGGGCTCCAATGCATCAGGTGAGAGCAGCCTGCAGCCAGGAGCAGTTTTCACCGCTGCACCTCTGTCTCCTGTGGGCTTTGCATCACAGAAGCCATGAGGTGCTGTAGTGTGACACCCAGCCACCAGGGTCCCCCAGTGGTGTCTCTACAAGCAGGCAGGACAGGTGGCTAGGTCTGTGGCTTCTGGTGCCCACAGAGGGTCAGTGAGGGAGTCTTGGACCATGGCTGTTGCAGGTCCATGACTCTTGGTGCCAGGCCTGCTAGTGGTGGAGAGAGTCACTATGGCTCCCCCTGGTGCCTCACTCACAGATGTGGCTCAGTGGCTCGGGGCAGCAGAGAGAATCCAGACCCTGAGCCCTGCTGGGCTTCAGATGGCACTGCTGTCAGCACCCTCAAGTCATTTTCCAATATGACAGATGGGACGTTTCCGAGTGCTCAGTCTGCGTAAAGTCGAGTTGCACACGGGACACAGGCTGTGCTTCATGTGCATGGAATGCCCACCCTCGGGGTCCCTTGCTCCACACCACAGCTGAAGGGCTGAGGCTGAATCTCACCTGAGTTGGGTCCAGGTGGTTGGGAGGCAGTCCTCTGTACTTGACCGCATTGCCGACCTTTAACCAGGAGGGGATTTATAGTTTTAACAGTTTGTAGACAAAGCCTTCTCTCCTGTTTAGAGGAGGACGAACTGTTGAATTCACCTTTCTCCCAGATAGTGTTGTCCCCTGCAGTTTCCCCATGTTCCTAAGGAGATCATCATTTTGGTGACCTATAGAGAGTCAGGTTATTGGAGTCACTTAGAATTTTAAATATTAACGGAACTGCAGATGCAGTCATTTAAAAAGGCCTCTGGTTGGGAGCTTTGTGAGTGAGAGCCAGTAAATGCTGCTTAGTGCCTAGAGTGCAGGAGGGTGCAGGTGGAACCTCCTAGGCCAGGCCGCTCTTCATCATGGTTACTAACAGCTGTCCTGCCTCCTCTTCCTCTCCAGGCAGAAGGTTATGTAATTGGAAGCTGCATCAAACACATCCCCATTGCAGGTAGAGACATTACGTATTTCATTCAACAGCTGCTAAGGGAGCGGGAGGTGGGAATCCCTCCTGAGCAGTCACTGGAGACAGCAAAAGCCATTAAGGTAAAAACATGGGGGAACCCTGTTGGTTTGGGGGTGAGAGGGAAATGGTGCCTGGACAGTCCCCTTGATGCTGTCGTCACTTCCTGCTTCCCTCCTGTCCCTCCTAAAAGTGTGGGCCTTGATGGGTCAGTGCGTGCAGTGGGCTGGGACTCAAGGCTCCACCTCCTTCCACACGCAGATACTCTGTGGAGGTTCTGGCTCTATAATTGGTATTGAGCCACTAGTGTGAGTAGTAGAGCGTCATTTAATTGGAGCCTAATTAAACAGAGCCTAAAGTTAGCCGGGTGCTGCATCCACATCTCTCTGTGTTTTCCTTTAGAATCTGGAGGCGAGTCAGTCACAGCAGTCGTGGTGGCTGTCGGCCATCTAGTGGTGTCTGTCTACTTTCATGCCCTGAGAATATGCAGGTGTAGGACCCAGAGTCACTAACAGCCGCCCCTGTGTGCCTCACTAGAATCATTACAGATTTTTTTTTTGTCTTTTCGAGACAGGGTCTCCCTGTAGCCCCAGCTGTCCTGGAACTCGCTCTGTAGACCAGGCTGGCCTTGAACTCACAAAGATCCGCCTGCCTCTGCCTCCCAAGTGCATTACAGATATTTTAGAGTTTAGTAACAGCAGAAGCCAGCTGCTCGTTGGTCTTTATTTGGAATGTCTGTTAGTCTTCATATCTCTTTGTCCATGGCAGTTACAGACCCTTCTGAAGGATCTGAAGGATTCTTCCTGGGTTATAAAATCAAAACACAGTAACAAAAACCAAAAGGCAAGAGATTTCTAGGGGTCCATGGCTAATTGTCTAGAGATGAGGGGGGAAGGTTCTGTTTGGATTTGGAGAATCTGGGGTGGGGTGTCACATGGCTGTGAGCATCTTCTTTCCCACCAGGGCATCTGTGGTGAGGATGACCCCCCCCTTCCTCCCTAGGTGGTGATGAGTGCAAGCAAGATTCCCAGATTGGTTGACACTAGGTGGAAACAGGTTCTGTTTTTTAGTGTGGGGCAGGTGTACTGCAGACTCCTATCAAGAGGAGGCCTGCTGTCCTGCCTTCTGCCTGGAGTTCCTGGAATGCTGTCTTGGGGGTGCTGTCCTGGGGGGTGCTGTCTTGGGGGTGCTGTCCTGGGGGTGCTGTCCTGAGTGTGCTGTCCTGGGGACTGCTGTCCTGGGGACTGCTGTCCTGGGGGGTGCTGTCCTGGGGACTGCTGTCCTGGGGGTGCTGTCCTGAGGACTGCTGTCCTGGGGGGTGCTGTCCTGGGGGTGCTGTCCTGGGGGGTGCTGTTTGGGGGGTGCTGTCCTGGGGGGTGCTATCCTGGGGGTGCTGTCCTGGAGACTGCTGTCCTGGGGGGTGCTGTTCTGGGGGTGCTGTCCTGGGGGTGCTGTCCTGGAGACTGCTGTCCTGGGGGGTGCTGTCCTGGGGGTGCTGTCCTGGGGGGTGCTGTCCTGGGGGTGCTGTCCTGGGGGTGCTGTCCTGGGACGGCTGTCCTGGGACTGGTGGCCTGGGCGCGGCTGGCCTGGGGGTGCTGTACTGGGGGCTGCTGTCCTGGGGACTGCTGTCCTGGGGGTGCTGTCCTGGGGACTGCTGTCCTGGGGGTGCTGTCCTGGGGACTGGTGTCCTGGGGACTGGTGTCCTGGGGGTGCTGTCCTGGGGACTGCTGTCCTGGGGACTGCTGTCCTGGGGGATGCTGTCCTGGGGGTGCTGTCCTGGGGGTGCTGCCTGGGAGTTCTGCGACTTCAGACTCCCCTCCTTTTGCTTTCCTCTCTTCAGTGGCAGCAGCTTAGATATTTGCTCCAAGCTTCTTTCCTGCCCCAGCCACTTGTACAAATGTGAATCAGTGGAACCTGCTGCTGGTTTTGCCCAGGGCCACTCCTGCCCTGTGTGTTCCCAAGTGCCATAGCAGAGCACACCAGAGGAGAGGGGCTTTCCTGAGCCTTGTGCTTAAACTAGACCTCTTCTGCAGACTCTTTATTAAGTGTTCTGGGCACAATCAGGTTTCATCCCACTTATGCCTGTGAAGGAAGAGGCCCTGGGAAGGGTGGCTTAGGAGAGGGGTGGCTTGGAGAAAGGGGTGGCTTAGAAGAGGGGTGGCTTAGAGTTCCCCTGCCCCATGTCACTGCCAAACTTTGTAGCAGTCACAAGCAGACCTGAAAGACTGTGTAAGGTCAACATGCCTTCCTTGCAACCTCATGGGGAATTAACATTCCCCATGAGGTTGCAAGGAAGGCATGTCTGTGCCCACATTGTACCACCCAGGTAGCGGGTTGAGATAGCAAAGGACACTGACTGGGCTTCTTGGGGACAGTTGAGTGTCTTGGTCTCTAGTCTATAGGCTTAGAATTGCCTGACTATGCCACTTCCACTCCCTGCATTCAGGGACCTTGGAGTTGTGTACCTTTTCTGCCCCATAGACTCAGAATTCTGCTCTAGGATATCAGAGGTCTCCAGAAAAGAGTGTTAGAATGTGTTCAGGGGTTCTAAGACACTTTAATAGGAAAACACATGTGGGAATCCTTGAGTAAACTACTCCTTCCAAAGTGTGAAGTAAGTGTGTGCTGGGTGCCCGTGTTGTAGACTCCCACCTACAAGAAGCTAGTGCTATCCCAGGTGCCACCTGCTCTTGGCCAGGTGATCATCACAGGTGCTGCCCCAGGTGGTGCAGACATTTGCACAGCTGCAGGGTGGAGACCATTCTCAGGGCTCTCATTCTCTGCTGCTGCCCGTCCTGCCGCCTGTTAATACCCCGTCCCTTTTGCTGATAGACCTCAGCTGCTTAGCATCTGAGTCGCAGCTGGAGCGTCTCCGCCAGGATCTGAGAAATGCCTGTCGTTGGGCATGCCTAGTGTTGATCAAGAACTTAGAACACCTGACCAATCAGGTACATTGTCAGGCACACAGTGTCAGGAATTCCTCTACAGGCACACATGGTAGCTAGTCACTCCCTTACTATGACACTCCCTGGTGTTAGGTTGTGGATGGTTACTGCACTCTAGAGTAGGCCAGGTGTAGATTTTGGTCCAGAAGTGGACGCAGCGAGGCGCCTAGGCAGGCCCCAGTGAGCGAGACCCCAGTTCCTCTGTGGGAACAAGAAGTCGATGGTGCAAGGTACTTTATAGACAGACACTGTTTCAGACACTATGGCAGCAAAATCAGTGAGAATGAGGCTGTGGTTAAAGTCCATGTTGTAGAGGAAATAGACTTATCTGGTCAGAGATCAAGCATAGTCATGTCTAAGTCTAAAGACAAGCTTGATAGCCCTGCCACATGGGAATACGGTGTGGGCAGATATGGTTTAGAGATGTCTGTACCATGTGAGTTCCTCTGTGTTTGTCAGAGGGCAGAGACACTGGCACTTATTAATGCTCAGTGGTGTCTTTTGTGCATACTCAGGAGAAGTACTGCTACATTTGCCCTGATATAGTCAAGGAATTTGCCAAGTACGATGTGGATTCCCGGAAGTGGATCAAACAGTACACGGGTATCAATTCCATCAATCAGAAGAAGTTCATTATAGATGTTGGTTATGAAAGGTTCCTCGGACCAGAAATCTTCTTCCATCCTGAGGTGAGCAGGTTCTCTGCAGGCCTGGAGTGCCCTTCATAGGGAGCGATGCTGCCCCCCAGTGTGCACACAGGGCAGTTCTCAGTAAAGGACCAGTGGCCGGTCCACAAAGTGGTTCCCCCAACAGGGTGGCTGTTTGCCTGGCCTGCCTGACCTTAGACTGCCTGCTTTATTAGTTAAGAGTGAGGAAGAATTTCAAGAGCAATAGAAGATAATGGAATTGGAACGGATTTCTTTTTTTTTTTTTCTTTTTTATTTATGTGTATGAATGTACTGTCTGCATGTAGGTTTGTGCACCTGTGTCATGCAATGCCGTGGAGGTCAGAAGAGGGTGTCGGATTCCCCTGGAACTGGAGTTCTCCTGGAACTGGAGTTACAGACGGTTCTCAGCTGCCATGTGGGTGCTGAGGATCGAACCCGGGTCCTCTGCAAGAGCAGTCGGTGCTCTTAACCGCTAGGCCATCTCTCCAGCTCTGGAACAGATTTCAAGGGTGCTGCATGTAACTGTGGATGTAACAGTGGTGAGTCTCAAGGATGAGTCCAGGTGGCTGCTGCATGAATGTGGGGTGAAGGCAGAGCCTTCCCACTCTTGTGACTGTCCTAGAACCAGAGAATGCCCAGGTGGTGAATAACCGGAGTCACCTCCTTCCTCTGAGACTGTTGTACGTTAGAGCTTTCCTTGGTTTTAAGTATATATATTTCACATGTGACTGAGTTGACTTATTCAGGCGTTAGCTCATTAACTCATGCAGTTGAATCCATGGGTGTTTACTCACCATTGTGATGACATGGATTGTTTGTTCTAAAGCCACCACCGTCAGCAAAGCTTGTGTAATTTTTTCAGTGACCATATTTTCCCTTTATAGCTTGTCTCACTTTTTCACAGTATTAACACTCAGATGAGACACCTGTGTTTCTTGCTGCACATCCTGTGGCTCGTGTATGTGCTTTTTGCTTTTTTCTTGCTGGCATGAGTCACTGTGTGCTCCTCACGCAGGGCTGACCTGTCCGTGTAATTGGTGAATATTTTATGTTAACAGTACTCCATGCACGCATGATCAGCTGTGGCATTCCTTAGACATACTTTCATTCAGGTGTGAGGGCCTTTCAGCTCTACTAAATTGTATTTGTTAGTTACTTTTTGTTTGTTTGTATTTTGGGTCTTTCTGAGACAGCCCCAGCTGGCCTGGAACTCACTGTGTAGACCAGGCTGGCCTTCAACTCACAGAGATCCCCCTGTCTCTGCCTCCCGAGTGCTGGAACTAAAGGTGGGTGTGCCTGGCTTTGTTATTTACTTAAAAATTTTTATGTATTGTTTTCATTTTATGTATGTGAGTGTATTGCCTACATGTATGTAAGTACAACTGTGTCTTACAATGCCGTGGAGGTCAGAAGAGGTGGTTGGATCCTTGCACAAACCCACACTGTAACAGACACAGACACAGACACAGACACACAGACACACACACAATTAAAAATAAAAGTAAAATCTCAAGAAATATTGTTTGAGGGTCTCTGGAGAGATGGCTCAGTGGCTAAAAGCACCGGCTGCTCTTGCAGGGACCTGGGTTCAATTCTCAGCACCCACACAGTAGCTAAGTATCAACCATCCATAACTCCAGTTCTAGGGGATCTGATGCCCTCTTCTGACCTCTGTGGGCATTGCAGGATATAGGTCCATGGAGGCAATGCACTCATGCACATAAAGTAAAATAAATAAAATATTAAAAAGTTAAAATTGTTTGAAAGTAGTTTATGCTGTTTGAGAAAAATGCCTAATGTTTCTTTCATATTTCTATAAAATTCAGTTTGCCAACCCAGATTTTGTGGAGTCCATTTCGGATGTTGTTGATGAAGTCATACAGAACTGTCCCATAGATGTACGCCGTCCACTGTATAAGGTATGAGCTGCTTGGGTAAGGTTCTTTGACTTTTTTCCTAGGCCCGTAGTTCTTAGTTGCTGATGAAGTGGGCAGACATTCTTGTCTCCCCTCTTCTATGGGATTCCTTCTAGGCAATGTGACTGTGAGATATTTTACTGAAAGAGAAGGTGACATAGTGTTTGGAAATATAATGCAGTTAACTAGAAGGACTTTAAAAAATATACTGGCCAGGCGTGGTGGCGCACGCCTTTAATCCTAGCACTTGGGAGGCAGAGGCAGGCGGATCTTTGTGAGTTCAAGGCCAGCCTGGTCTACAGAGTGAGTTCCAGGACAGCTGGGGCTACAGGGAGACCCTGTCTCAAAAAGACAAAAAAAAGAAAAAAAAATATATATATACTGCATTATCTCTTCTTCTTTCTCCTCCTTCCTCCCTCTTTCCTTTTGTTCTTGAGACAGGGTGTCATAGTCCAGGTTGGCCTGAGTGGCTTGGAGTGTGACTTTCCTGCTGCTACCTCCTGGTGCTGGGACCACGGGCTTGTACCATGACGATGCCCGGCTTACATGGTCTTTTCTTCTTATCTGCAACACTGTATTTGAAGTACAGCCTTGGCTACATATATTGACTAGCCTCTGAAGGTGCTACCTTTCAGGTTGTCTGGGAACTGGTCTTATTCTGGGCTGATGTGGGTGACAGCTCCCTGAAGCAAGACAGCCAGATCAAGGATATGCCTGCGATATTTTTTTCAAAGGTCTTTGTCTGGAATTATAAAATTTGAAATAAGAATCTAGTAGTTACTGCAGAAAAGGAAATATTGCTGACAGGCAGACAGCAAGCACAGAAATCCTTCCTCTGCCTTGAGCCAACTTCCCACGGGCGGGCACATCAGGCCCTCTGGTGCTCAGCCTTATAGTTCCTTACACTGCAAACCTAGGCCACTGAATTTTTGACAGAGGCTTAGAAACAATGATACAATAAGTATTGTTCTATTTTATAGTGGAATACTATATAGCTTTTTAAAAGAATGAGAGGAATCAACATGAATTCACATGAAAAGATAGGTGGTGAAAAAGCAGTAAAATTTTAAGTGAAAAAACTACCTTGTAAAATTGACATGTAATTAATATGAAATGTAGTTTATATTTTTGAACGATAGGTACTAAACACATTTTATCATTGGGGTCGGGATGTTGGATAACTTATTCCATTCTGTATTTCAAAATTGTTTGAAATCTTGTAGTTCATATTATTTTTATAATTGGAAATTTTTTCCTGTATAGGCCACTTTTTATGAGTCAATACAAATTATTATTCAATTTTTGTTTCATGCTTTTACTAAACCCCTTCCTCCAATAAAAAAAAATACCAGGAAAGGGGCTGGACAGATGGGTCAGTGGTTAATAGCACTGGCTGCTCTTGCAGAGGACCTGGGTTTTGGTTCCCAGCACCCACATGGTTGCTAACAACTCTCTGTAACTTAAGTTCCAGGGGATCTGAGGCCCTCCTCTGACCTTTGCAGGCATTGCATGACATGGGTGCACTTTGCATACATGCAGGCACTACATGCATACATGTAAAATTTAAAAAATAAAATATTTTTAAAAATACCAGGAAAGAGAAACTGAGGCGAGACTGAGTAGCTGCTGCGGTGTGTGCCTCTTCTTCCCTGTCTTCCTGTACTGGCTGTGTGGTGTTGGTGGGGGCTAGGAACACGTGAGTGGGACTTTGTCCATTTGATGGTACAGCCCACCTATCTGGATTTTATAGACCTCGAGGTAGAGGTGGGCTTGGAGGTTCTGTGGAACAGCCATTACTTGATGCTTGATGAAACTGCACTCCTAGGAAAAGCCCAAAGCACTAGTGGACTCAAGGACCTTGAACTTCGATTTCATTTAGCTCTGCTGCTTTTGTTGTAGGAAAATTCCTTAACCTCATTGATTTAAAAAGGTCAGCTTGAGGGGCTGGAGAGATGGCTCAGTGCTTAAGGGCACTAACTGCTCTTGCAGAGGGCCTGGGTTCGAATCCCAGCACCCACATGGCAGCTAAGAACCGTCTTTAAACCAGGTGTGGTAGTGCACACCTTTAATTTCAGCAGAAGCAGGGGGTGTCTCTGTGAGTTCAAGGCCAGCCTGGTCTAAAGAGTGAGTTCCAGGCCAGCTGGGGCTATAGAGAGACCCTGTCTCAAAAAAAAAAAAAAAAAAAAAAAAAAGCTCGGAGTAAGCCCGAGCGGTGGCTGTGTGGCGCAGAAGGTGACCCGAGCGGTGGCTGTGTAGCGCAGAAGGTGACCCGAGCGGTGGCTGTGTAGCGCAGAAGGTGATAGGTCTGTCTTTCCTTTTGCTATTTTGTGTCCAAAGTCTCCTAGATGAATCTGTTTTGTCTGGTGATTTCAGAATGATTAAACTATTAAGTAGCACCGCAGAACATTCTAACTCAGAGCTCAAGAAAGCTTTGCAAACCTGCAAACAAGGGTGTGAGACCAGGCCGTGACCTCCGCAGGCGCTCAGTCACAGGCATCTGGTGACGTGGCAGAGGTGGGTTGGGCATCAGAGGAGAATGTGGGCCTGTGTCAGGTCAGCTGCTGAAACCTGGGAAAGCACTGGAGAGAGGATTCCAAGTGGGGAGGGAGTGTGGCCCGTGAAGAGGACGAGAGCCTGGGCTGGGGTGCGGTGCAGCAGTGTTTCTTTGTCCTGTGTCTGTCTCCTCTTCACCTTTATCTCTGGAGATGCCACCTTAGTTTTTTCTTTTCTTTTTTTCTTTAGCTCTGGCTGTCCTAGTTTGTGGCCCAGTTTGGCCTCAGCTCCTAAGGGCGAGAATTGCAGGTGATTTGCAGTGCTCTGCCAAGCCTAGCTGGTTAACTGTCCTTCAGCTGCTCAATTGAGAGCTGGGTAGAGAGACTCCCTGCTCTCAACCTTGCCCTTAACTCTACTCCTTCCCTGCCACCCTAGCCAGGAGCCTTAGGGCACATCAAAGATGTCTGCAAGGAAGTTACAGCTACCACTGTCACTTGATGTCAGGAGACTGTGTGACACTAGTTAGCTGAAAATGTGCTTTAGAGCTGGGCTGTGTGTGTATGTGTGTGTGTGTGCTTGCAGAGGATGGGGAACTTCACTTCTAACCTTTGGTTTTTCTGTACAGCTTGGGCTTAAGCTTGAGGCTCTCTGTCTTAGCTTCCTAGTACTGGGCTCACAGGAAGGCACCCCCATGCCCCAGAGCCATTCCTACAGTGGTCGTATAATAAAGAGTAGAAGAGGGGGCTGGAGAGATGGCTTAGCGGTTGGGAGTGCCGACCGCTCTTGCAGAGGACCCGGGTTCGATCCCCAGCACCCACATGGCGGCCGAGAGCCGTCTGAAACTCCAATTCCAGGAGAACTCCAGTTCCAGGGGAATCCGAGACCGTCTTCTGACCTCCGCGGCATTGCACGACACGGGTGCACAAACTTGCATGCAGACAGTACATTCATACACATACAGAAATAAATAAAATTAATAAAAAAAATTAAAAAAAAAAAGAGTAGAAGATGAGTATGGCCAGGAACTGTGATGATGTGGGGTATGACAGATGTGCAGGTCACCGGTTTCCTGTGGATCATTTGCTTAAAGGAGATGAGACCAGAATCCACTATAGTTCGAGTCAGGGGTGACGGAGAACTGTAGTGAAAGCTTGGTGTCAGAGAGCTTGTGTTCCTGTAAGGATTGGGATAAAAAGTAGCCATGACTTGTATTTTTTTAACTTTATTTACAAAGCATTGTCACGTAGACAGTCTGGCCTGAACTTGCCGTCAGTCATTCTGCCTCAGTCTCCTGGGTGCAGGGATGATAGGTGCTGTCACCGTGTATGGAATTCACCAATTTTAAGTCTCAATTTCCATCAGCCTTGTAGGGGAGTAACAACCTAGTTGTTTATAAGCCACAGGTTAGGGTTAGGGTTAGGGTTAGGGTTTGGGGTTAGGGTTTAGGGTTTAGGGTTTGGGGTTAGGGTTTAGGGTTTAGGGTTAGGGTTCAGATTGGATTTTGAGGCTTATTGCTTTCCAGGGCCTGTTACTGTTTGGAAACAACCTTGAACTCCCTCCATCTGACAGATTGTACCTGAAATGATGTTTTTAATTGTTGGCTTTAAAAAAAATCATTTAATAAATAGCTACAATGTGTTGCGTGCTTATATGTTTAAGAACGGGATTAAGCAATTCCTTACCGCCCCCATTTCACAAATAAAATTGAGATGAACTATTGAGATCCCAGCTCCTGCCCAGGGCGCAGCCACATCTGTGCTGTGTGTGTTATTGAAGCGTCTGTGGGGAGTCTAGTGGGGCTTCTGATAACATTGTGTCTTAATCTTGCACTTGCTTGCTGAGATTAATCAATGCTTTCCTTGGGAGAGTTAGTGCTGATTATGTGACTGGTAAGTGGCAGGGCTGGGTTTTGAGCCAGTTCTTGGTATCTTCCACTTTGTTACATCAAATACCATGGTAGTGGGGTGGAAGATGATTCTTCAGAGAAGGGAACCGTGGCCTTGTCCATCAGTAGATGTAGGTAGGCAGGTAGCGAGGAGGGAGGGTATCGGAGCTTCCCAGTCACTGCGGCCTGTGAGGGACTAAACTGTCAGTAGCACTGACAGCTGGGGGGTGAGTAAGCTGGCCATGCTTTTTTTTTGTCTTTCTGAGACAGGATCTCCCCGTAGCCTCAGCTGGCCTGGAACTCCCTTAGTAGAGCAGGCTGTTCTTGAATTCAGTGAGATCCACCTGCCTCTGCCTCCCAAGTGCTGAGATTTTTGCCATGTCTTGTCCGGCTGGGGAGATCTGTCTTTCTCCGGGTGTCACTGGGTCCTCAGTAGGTTTTTCTCTGGCTCGTTGCTCCTCCTGGAACCTGACACTCTGTGGTCGCTGCTGCAGGGTGGGCAGCCCTTGGTCACTTCAGTTCTCTGCTGTGGCAGTGTTTGATGTGCACCACAGCTTCTGCTACAATCACCCCTAACGTGCTACAAGCACCCTAAGGGGCTGCTTTCCAAAGCCAGGGGCGTGATGAGTAAATGAAAGGTTAATGTTGAGACTGACAACCACCACCTGTGCTGTTAGCCCAGCGAGTGCATCTGTGAGGGGATTTTTTTTTCCCCTGTAGCATTCTCAAACCAAGAGTTGGCCAACTTTTTCTGTAAAGGGCCAGATGGTAAATCTTTTAGGCGTTGCCGAGGCCATATGGTCTCTGTTGCATTACTCTATTCTGCCAACACTACTGTAGACAACATGGGACCCACTAGAAGAGGCTGGATTCCTATAAAACTTTATTTACCAAAACAGGTGGCAGCTTGCTGTAGGTCGTTGAATAGCTGGTTTCTTCTGCAGGGTTCCCAGGCCTGTGGAAGATATCAGGCTCTCGCCTGGCTGGCTGCATGTGCACAGCCGTGTCTTCTCACAGCTCCTCTGGGCACCTTTAGAGAAGACTCTGGAAGGGTAGGGGCTGGGCTCCCATCACACTGGGGATTTGTGCCTTTGGCCAGCACTGCCCATTGAAGAGCCGCAGATTGCTTGGGCAGCTCTGCTGACTGAGTGTTTGGAAGTGGAGTCACATTGTGTGGGATGGAAGAAGGGTTTTGGAGCCAGTGTCAGAGTAGCAACACTTCACTGTCATGGTCCACTCCTGTCCTGGCCGTGCCCTATCCCGGGCCCCTGTTACAGCTCTTCCTCCTAACTGTGGACATGAACTTAGCATGAGAAACATTCTTCACCTCAGCTTCAGCGTCAGTGATTGCACAGATACATGGGTGTGTGGGGTTTTAAGAAAAGCAAACACTCTGCTGGTTGGAAGACACACTGTGTGGCCCTCAGCACGTGGACACACCATGTGGTCTGCAGCACATGGTTGGAAGACACACTGCGTGGTCCTCAGCACGTGGACACACCACGTGGTCTGCAGCACATGGTTGGAAGACACACTGCGTGGTCCTCAGCATGTGGACACCACGTGGTCTGCAGCACATGGTTGGAAGACACACTGCATTGTCCTCAGCACGTGGACACACCACATGGTCTGTAGCACATGGTTGGAAGACACACTGTGTGGTCCTCAGCACGTGGACACACCACGTGGTCTGCAGCACATGGTTGGAAGACACACTGCGTGGTCCACAGCACGTGGACACACCACGTGGTCTGCAGCACATGGTTGGAAGACATACTGCGTGGTCCACAGCACGTGGACACACCATGTGGTCTGCAGCACATGGTTGGAAGACACACTGCATGGTCCATGCTCTCCCTGTAGAGCTGCCTCTGTCTGTAGTCTTGCTTCCTGGCCCTTCCCTTCTCCATGACCAGTGTTGGACCCATTCTTGCCAATGGCCGAGGCACCTTTCACACTGAAACAGTGTTCAGTGGATCAGGAATGATGTAGAATCCATGGTCTAGGCCCAGAGAGACTCAGATTAGCAAAGGAAATGACACATTTACTAGAGCCTGGTGGAGTACCTAGAGGGCCAGATGCCCTCTACCAGGAATGAAGCTACGTTGGTCTGACCTTGGCCTCCTGAGTGCCTTCCCTCCAATCTCACAGCTTTGTCTGGACGGTGGTGACCATATTAATGACGGAACCCCAGAGCCCTCTGGGAAGGAATTTGGAGCACACTCCCTGGGACCCTGGTTGGGATCAGAGAGTGCTGTCTTTGTCCCTGTGTGCAGCCTGCTCTTTCCTTGGGGCACCTGTAGGGCTCCAGTCTCAGTGAGCCATAGTGGGTTTATGATGATGGCGTGGGAGGCGGTGGCATATCTGAGCCCTGCTCCCTTCGCGCCAACGTCCTGCTCAGGCTGTTGGGCAAGAAGAGAAAATGCTGAAGATAAACGTGGCTTAAAAACAGAATGCTGGATGTGGTGGTGCACGCCTTTAGTCCCAGCACTTGGGAGGCAGAGGCAGGTGGATCTCTGTGAGTTTAAGGCCAGCCTGATCTATATAGTGAGTTCCAGGACATCTGGGGCTACAGGGAGACCCTGTCTCAAAAAGACCAAAACCCAAAAACAAAACAAAGCAAAAAAAAAAAAAAAAACAAAAAAAAAACCCCAAACCCCAACAAAACAAAAACAAAAACAAAAAAACAAGCCCAAAACATAGAATGCTCCCAGCTTTATTGAGGAACAATTGATATAAACATTGTACATGTGTAAGGTATACAACATGATGATTTGATGTGTGTGTACATTTTTGAGGAAATCTTTCCACTTCCAGCTAATTAACACACTCTTTACCTTTCCTATAGCACGTGTGTGTGTGAATGCTTGAAGTCTACTCTTGGCAAATCTCCATTGTACAGTATCTCTTCCTTATACAGGCTCTGTGTCCTGCCCCACAGATTCTGATGTAGTTGGGCTGGGGCCAGGCTGGGCACCTGGACATTAACAGCCGTCCAGGTGATTCTTGAGCTTGGCCAGGTTGACAGTCGTGGCGGCAGTGGGCCGCTCTTGGATTGGCCAGCGTGTAGTGCATGCAGAGCAGTCTGCATGAGGGTGAAGCAGTTAGACCCGCTTTTACATGTAAGCAGGTGTCTGCTTCTAGGGTTTGTGAGGTGTCTTGAGTGCCCGCTGGTACTAGACTCTTGTTAAATTTAAGGGACTTAACTTGTATGTGGTGTGGCTTGTGTCTTCAGGAGTTTATCAAAAAGCTAAAAATGCTGAAATAACTAATGGGAACCACTACAAGCTAAATGTCATTAAAGTGAGTCATGTAAATGAGGGCACTTGAGAGAAGGGGCAGATTGCATCTAATTAGAGGGAATCAGGACAGGCTTTGAGAGGACACCTTCTGAGCTTGGAGGGCTGGTCTGTGGGGTCAGTGGGGGTGAGGGCTGAGCACAGAAGGGGAAGGCTGGGGCAGGTGAGCTTGGAGGGCTGGCCTGTGGGGTCAGTGGGGGTGAGGGCTGAGCACAGAAGGGGAAGGCTGGGGCAGGTGAGGACTCCCTCCAACCCCAAAAGCCTGGCTCTGAGTGGTGAGAGGAGGTGCCAGCCAGAGATGTTCACCATCCTACTCTGCCCCTGGGTGGGCCTTGAGAAAGACCCTATTTGTTCTTTTGGTCAAGAACACTGGAGCTCGTCCAATGTGGTCCATGGTTGAATTTTCTGTAATAAGTGGCTTAAATCAGGTATATATATAATAATTATCTTAGTGCCTTTTAATCAGAACAGCATGGCACAAAGTAAATGAGTTATGCATATTAAAAATTCTTTCAAATTTAATGTGTATGAGTGTTTAGCCTGCATGTATGTAAGTGTACTGGTGTTGTGCAATGCCCATGGAGGCCAGAAGAGGGCATCGGATTCTCTGGAACTGGAGTTAGGACTGGTTGTTAGCTGATATTTGGGTGCTGGGATTCAAACCTGGGTGCCCGTGCTCTTAACCGCTGAGCCATCCCTCCAGCCCCATGTATATTATTTATTAATATTGAATAGTTCAGATATCTTCAGTGTTTAAAACAGAAACTCAGAAGAAAAAGAAGACATCAGTGGTGTGTTTTCATCTTTCTTTTACTTTTCTTCAGATTGGGGATGAAGCCCAGGCTGTTCTAGGCAAATACTCCCCAGCCAGCCACATCTCAACCCTTCATCCTTTCCAACTAGGCCTTTTTCCAGCTGAAACCCAGACTGAAGCCTAGTACGTTAGCAGAGGGAAGGCAGCCGTAGGGCAGTGGGCAGAGAAGTCCAGAGCTCTCAGCCCCGTTTTTACACCCCCGCTCCTTCATAACGTCTAGCTGATGCTTCCTGCTAAGACATCTATTGGGAGGATTTCTAACACTCGGGCTTGCTGAGTTGAGGGACTTAACTGCAATGTACAAGGCGATGTCTGATGGTGCTTCACTGCCTGGATGCGCGAGGCGATGTCTGATGGTGCCTCACTGCCTGGCAGCACTGAGGGTCCTCAGCCACAGGTCAGGCCCAGCACAGGAGACCAGGGTGCAGGCAGGTAGCTGCATGTTGTGCACTGATGTGGGGGCCCACGTTGGATATGATGCACAAGGGGTTCCCTGGAGCCAGCGCTTCTCGTGGGGTTGGGCCTAGATGGAAGTGTTGCTCAGTTGTGGTGGCACACAGTGCAGGGCCACTGGGCACGTGGGCCTGTCCCGGCCTTGAAACATGGTTGTTGCAACAGGGAAGCATTTTAAACTTTAATTTTTTCCCCCCAGAGCTGAGGACTGAACCCAGAGCCTTGAGCTTGCTAGGCAAGCCCTCTGCCACTGAGCTAAATCCCCAACACCTTAAACTTTTATTTTAATTGATACAATTATAATTAGTAATACATGACTAAGGGCTGCACTATGGGACCAGCAGGCAGGTATGATCTCAGAGCCGAGCACAAGGACAGGGAGGGAGAAGTAATCACAGGCTGGAGCAGTGGCTCAGCGGGTCAGGTGCAAGTTGTTGCTGCAGAGGACCCCAGCGCCCATGTCAGGCAGCCCACAAATACCTGTGACTCCAGCTCCAGGGCATCCAAAGGGATTCGGTACCCCTAGACCTGGTACTTAAACACAGATGGTGAGCCATGAGCCTGTGGTGTACACAGTGCCAGATCATTTGCAGCCTGGAGGAGAGAGGTGTGAGCCACCACATGCTGCCTGTGACTCCAGGGGACGTGGTCTTGCACGGAGCAAGACTCCGAGTCTGTCCTGAGGGCCTCTGAGGAGCTTGTGCTCTGTCTTGAGATAGAATCCCTTCCCTGGGAAGCCCAAGATTGCTCATAAGGCCTTCAGCTGACTGGATCATCACCGTTGAGACATGTCACTTACTGCGCACCTAATGGTACCCTTGAAGCAACATCTGGATTCGTGTTTGGTTCAGTCACTGGGTGTGAGAGCCTGGCAAGTCAGCATAAAAATTAACTAAACTAGAAGCTATGAGAGCATCTCTGAGAGAGGAGTGCTTGGGAGCATGACTGTCCTGGGCCTGCTGGAGGACACTGAGATACCCGTAAGATGAGAGGGTCCCCACAAGACCAGGCCTGAGAGGAGTTCAGAGGCTACATCACAGCAGTCGAAGGAAAAAGGGAGCCACAGGAGAGATGGGTGATTCTTGCAGGCTTTTCCCCTGGGTGGTGACAGCCCCGGAGCCAGCCCTGAACATTGGCTTGGATTTCCATGGGGACAGGGTTGGTGTCATGCAGCAAACTGCTGAGTTTAAACCATGGACATTTCTAAGAGTACAGCAAAAGAAGAAGGCTTCTGAGAGAGTTGTCAGCTGAGCCTGTGACCGCCAGGGCCTCAGTGGTGAGAGGAGAGGCAGCCTAGCTCTTGATGTATCCTCTTCATCGTCCCTGAAGTATGGGGCACGGAACAAGGGAGCTCCCCATGCTTGGCAGTTGTACCCTCTGTGCTGCGTGGGGGTCTCTTGCTATAAACACGTGTGGTCCTGCTAAGGGAAGGGGAGCACAGTGCCCTCTTGTGGCCACTGTGGGCAACTGACCCCTCAGCACAGAGGTCAGTCGGTTACTTCCGTAACCCGACCTGAGAGGTCCTTCCAACTCAGGTCCTTAGCCTGGGAGAACGGAATGTTTCCCGTCTTGGCTGTGCTTTCCCACCTGCCCAAAGGCTGCTGCTGGCCTCTGGGCAGGAATTTCAAGCTAGTGGCTGATGGCTTATCTTCAGCCTACACCCACTCACAATTCACGTCACAGATGGCGATCTGATAGATCTCCTTCCAGCCCCACACCAGCTACCCAGGTTCGTGGTCTGATAGACCACTATCCAATCCACTGGTCACTCAAAATTCAGCCCTGCTTCGGCCTGTATGTGTGCAAAAAATAACGGCCAGGAATTCTGTGTAATGATGGTAATGGAGAATTCACCTTATTGCCTGCTACAGATTGCTTTTATAAGCAAAATGACGTCATCTCCCAGAGCCAATCACAGACCCCCAGTTCCACACTACTGCATACTGCTGCTCCACTTAGTATCATATGCCTGGGCCATGTTGCTTGCTCCCTCTTCGGGCAGGGTCAGAGGAATCCCATGACTCCCACATAGCACCCTAAGGGGGGCTAGCTAAGAACTAGTCCCTAATTCAAACTGGATCTTCCCACAGTGCTGGAGATTGAATCCAGGGCCTTGTGTATGCTAAGCAAGCGCTCTACCACTGAGCTACATTCCTAGCCCCCTTAAAAAGTTTTGAGGGTCTGGAGAGATAGCTGTATGGTTAAAACACTGGCTATTCTTGCAGAGGACCCAGGTTTAGTTCCCAGCACTCACATGGCCCCTAATAGCTGTCTGTAACTCCAGTTCCAGGGGATGTGATGCCTGCTGCTGGCCTCCATGGACACTGCACAGCACGATGCACTAATGTACATGCAGGCTGATATACACTAATGTACATGCAGGCTGATACATGCAGGCTGATATACACTAATGTACATGCAGGCTGGTATATACTAATGTACATGCAGGCTGGTATACACTAATGTACATGCAGGCTGGTATACACTAATGTACATGCAGGCTGATATACACTAATGTACATGCAGGCTGATATACACTAATGTACATGCAGACTTGTATACACTAATGTACATGCAGGCTGGTATACATAAAATAAAAGAATTTAAAAAATTGAGACAAGGCCTTGTTAAGCTGCTAAGTAAGGCTGGCCTTGAACTTGCTCTTTAGCCCAGGTAGGTCTTGAATTCACTCCTCCTGCCTCCAGCTTCTGGGTAGCTAGATCTGTGCTACCAGTCCTGGGTGCCCGCGTTAGCTGCCTGCTGGTACATGTGGTGGCTCATAGATGGCGCCGTGTGTCTGTCAAACTGAGTTGAGATCCTCCAGCCTGAAATGCATTGGGCACCAATGGAGCAGGGTTTGCTGTTTTTCATGACGATTTACTTTTTTCATCCTGGTATTGGAGGTTGGACCCAGAGCCTTGCACTTGGCCAGCTCTCTGCCACGGAACTACACCCAGCCCACATTAGGTATTAACAGATGAACTTGCTGCTGATACAGAGTTTATTTGAAGTCTTTCTGACTTAAAATAAGTTGTGTGTCTATAATTCAGCGTGCTCTTCTTTCCACTGGCAGAGAAGGGGCCTTTGCATTCGTTTGTAAGGTAACAAAGTGGAGACCTTTTTTTTTTTTCTCACCAAATACACATTTACACAGCAGGCTGAGAGGCTGGAAAATGCAGTCAGCACAGTGAACTTCACGAACTCCTGATCCTTCACCCCAAGAGAAGGGGCAAGAGAAGACAGAACCAGTCAGGAAGGAGGTGGGGGTTGGGTGGGTCAGGGCACTGTGTGAAAAACCCAGCTCAGCATAGGAAGTTACCTTTTTCTTGTGGTCTTTTTGAGACATGGTCTCCCTGTACTCCTAGCTGGCCTGGAACTTGCTATGTAGACCAGGCTGGCTTTGAATTCACAGAGATCCATCTGCCTCTGCCTCCTAAGTGCTGGGACTTAAGGCGTGTGCCACCATGTCCAGTAAAGGTTATCTTCTATTTATTCAAGTTAGAAAATTTGAGACACACCAAAGACTTTAATGAGGAAAATTGAAGTTACTCTAATCCCTGGTACCAGCACCAACCTTTTCTTGTTATAAGTAGGTAGATGGGGTCTTGTGTTCATCTTTTGCATCCTGGGTGTCACTTAGCATTTTCAATGAGCTCTTTCACAACTAGTTAAAGTCCTTCAGAGGCATCATTTCTAATGAGCTCTGTTCCAGAATCCAGCTCACCCCTTCCTTGTGTCTGGGTCTTGGTGTCTTCTGTAGTTAGCTGTGCTTTTTCTTTTCTGTGACATGTTTGGGGCACAATCTAACATACACGGGGTCTCTGTTTCAATGATGCTTTTTGAGTTGAATGGTTCTGATTTGGACAGCAGCTGCACAAGAAATAAGATCGACAATTGACAAATGGGACCTTATTAAACTCAAAAGCTTCTGTACATCAAAAGAAACAATAAAGAAAGTGAAGAGAAAAACCCACAGAGTGGGAGGAAACCTTCACTGCAGATACATCTGACAAAGCATTAATTTCCAGAGTATACAAGCTACTCAAAAAACAAAGAAGAAAGAAAACAAATGAATCACTCAAAGATGGAGCAAAGAACTGAATAGAGACTTCACAGAGGAGGATTTAGAGATGGCTGAGAAACATCTTAAAAACTGTTCAACGTCACTAATAATTAGGGAAATGCAAATTAAGACCACTTTAGGATACCATCTCACTCCAATAAGACTGGCTAGGATAGAGAAAACAAATGATACCAAGTGCTGGAGAGGTTGTGGGGAAAGCGGGACACTCATCCATTGCTGGTGGGAATGTAAACTTGTACAGCCGCTATGGAAAGCAGTGTGGAGAACCCTTGGAAGACTCAAAATGAGCTTGCCATCTGACCCAGTCATACCATTCCTGGGTATATACCCATAAGATTCATCTTACTGCAGAAATACATGCACAGCTATATTTATTGCAGCTCTGCTCACAATAGCAAAAAGCTGGAACCAACCCAAATGCCCCTCAACTGACGAGTGAATAGAGAAAATGTGGTACATGTACACAGTGGAGTTCTATGCAGCAGTAAAGAAAGACAACATCATGAACTTTGCAGGTAAATGGATGGAGCTAGAAGATTTTATATTAAGTGAAGTAAACACACAGTCCCAGAAAAACAAATGACAAATGGTGTCCCTCATCTGTGGATGCTAGTGCCATTAACCCAGTTGTAAATATTTCTTGTGGAGAGGGATGCATATTAAAAGAACAACAACAGAAAGACTGCATCAGAAAACTGACTGAAATGGTGAATCGGGAGGGGTGGGAGGGGCGGGAGAGGGACACAGGTCTATATTCAATTAACGTATATTTAATTGACGTGAGTTCAACAAGTATCCAATTTTGCCCAGACTCTGTCTACAGGTTACATGGTGTTTTAGGACTTAGTAAAAGTAAATGTGTGTATATTGAACAACATTGGTTTAAAGGTTCTGATAAAAACGGTAATGCATCTGAGTTAATTGGAAATATAAATTGTCCACATTTGTTTTACTTAAAATCTGTACAACAATAACTTTGGGACTGGTACATACAAATGTTCTCTATAATTTTTCTGTTGTACAGTGTCATCTTGTAGCATTCTCTTTTACCTGTAGGATGATTTAACTTAAGGAATTAAGTTTGCTTCCCTGACTTGGGAATTTTTTGATTCGAGCACAGCAGACACCTGCTGGCTAAAATGCCTTCCCATTTCACCAGGACTTTGAGTACATTTGGATTTTCAATCAAATTGTTAAGATGATAAGTGGGTTCCTGGGAGGGAGTCACGGGTATCAGAAAGTTTCTTCCTAGAGAACCACTGACAGGCAGAGCTGTAACCCATGATGTGCTGAGGAAGACCACTTGTTTCCTGCATTAAACTCCCTGGAGAGTGAGGCCTGCTGAGCCTTGGCTCCTGTCAAAAGTGTCTTGAGAAGAGCTGTGTTCCTGTTTCTGAGCCTTGCTTCCTTGTGCAAGGCCCACATGGGGGTTGTTTAGTTTTTCTCTGTTGCTGTGCTCAAACACCATAAGCAAGGCAGCTTACAGAAGGAGGAGTTTATTGGGATCCAGGTTCCAGAGGGGGTAAGAGTCCATCGTGGTGGTGGGGGGCATGGCAGGAAGTGGACGGAGGAGAAGCTGAGGACTTACATCTTCAAGCAGGAAAGGAAGCAAAGAACCTGAAAGTAGAGATGGTCAAAGCCAAAGCCCAGTCCCAGGGACCTGCTTCCCCTGCAAGGCCGTACCTCCTGCACCTGTCAGAGCAGCTACTGAGGAGGAAGCAGGCTAGGAGCCTGTGGGGACACCTCATCCAAAGCCTACACCGAATTGTGCTGTCTTAGGGTTATTGGTGGACAGAACCAGATGATCTGTGTAAAGGCTGTACCAGTGTGTGTGTGTGTGTGTGTGTGTGTGTGTGTGTACCTGTGTGTGTGTGTGTGTACCAGTGTGTGTGTACCAGTGTGTGTGTGTGTACTAGTGTGTGTGTGTGTGTGTGTGTGTGTGTGTGTGGTGGGGGTTGTCAAGTTATGAAGAACCATTTATTAACTCCGCATCCTTGAGTGTGGGTCTGCAGCTTCCTGGAAGCACTGTGCCCTTGGGCCTGTTTAATTTCTACCCACTGGACTTCAGCCTGTGAAACAGGGTAAGGAGGCTGCTTAAGAACAGTGTGAGGGGCCGCAGAGATGGCACAGTGGTTGAGCCCTGACTGCTCTTGCAGAGGACCCATGTTGATTCCCAGCACCCAGGTGGAAGCTAAAATCTGTCTGTAGCTCCAGTTCCAGGGGATCTGTGATTCTTGTGACCTCTGTGGGGATTGGACAATTTGGGTGCACGTGTGCACATGTAGGCAGTACACTCAAACACATAAAAATAATGGCAGAAAATATTTTAAAAAGAAAAAGAACAATGTGAGAGGAGCTGGAGAGATGGCTTACCAGCTGGGAGCACTGCTGTCCCTGCAGAGGACCCACACGATGGCTTACCAGCTAGGAGCATGGCTGTCCCTGCAGAGGACCCACACGAGAGATGGCTTACCAGCTAGGAGTACAGCTGTCCCTGCAGAGGACCCACACGAGAGATGGCTTACCAGCTAGGAGCACGGCTGTTCCTGCAGAGAACCCACACTATGGCTTACCAGCTAGGAGCACGGCTGTCCCTGCAGAGGACCCACACGAGAGATGGCTTACCAGCTAGGAGCACGGCTGTTCCTGCGGAGGACCCACACAATGGCTTACCAGCTAGGAGCACGGCTGTTCCTGCGGAGGACCCACACAATGGCTTACCAGCTAGGAGCACGGCTGTTCCTGTGGAGGACCCACACGAGAGATGGCTTACCAGCTAGGAGCACGGCTGTCCCTGCAGAGGACCCACATGATGGCTTACCAGCTAGGAGCTCGGCTGTCCCTGCAGAGGACCCACAAGATGGCTTACCAACTAGGAGCACGGCTGTTCCTGCGGAGGACCCACACGAGAGATGGCTTACCAGCTAGGAGCATGGCTGTCCCTGCAGAGGACCCACACGAGAGATGGCTTACCAGCTAGGAGCATGGCTGTTCCTGCAGAGGACCCACACGATGGCTTCCCAACTAGGAGCACGGCTGTCCCTGCAGAGGACCCACACGATGGCTTACCAGCTAGGAGCACGGCTGTCCCTGCAGAGGACCCACACGAGAGATGGCTTACCAGCTAGGAGCACTGGCTGTTCCTGCAGAGGACCCACACGAGAGATGGCTTACCAGCTAGGAGCATGGCTGTCCCTGCAGAGGACCCACACGATGGCTTACCAGCTAGGAGCACAGCTGTTCCTGCGGAGGACCCACATGAGAGATGGCTTACCAGCTAGGAGCATGGCTGTTCCTGCAGAGGACCCACACGATGGCTTACCAGCTAGGAGCACGGCTGTCCCTGCAGAGGACCCACACGATGGCTTACCAGCTAGGAGCACGGCTGTCCCTGCAGAGGACCCACACGAGAGATGGCTTACCAGCTAGGAGCACTGGCTGTTCCTGCAGAGGACCCACACGAGAGATGACTTACCAGCTAGGAGCATGGCTGTCCCTGCAGAGGACCCACACGATGGCTTACCAGCTAGGAGCACAGCTGTTCCTGCGGAGGACCCACACGAGAGAAGGCTTACCAGCTAGGAGCATGGCTGTTCCTGCAGAGGACCCACACGATGGCTTACCAGCTAGGAGCACAGCTGTTCCTGCGGAGGACCCACACGAGAGAAGGCTTACCAGCTAGGAGCATGGCTGTTCCTGCAGAGGACCCACACGATGGCTTACCAGCTAGGAGCACAGCTGTCCCTGCAGAGGACCCACACGATGGCTAACACCGCCCGTAACTTCAATTCCAGGAGCTTTGACGCCCTCCTCTGTCCTCTGAAGGCACTGCAGGACTCGGATGCGCTTACATACATGCAGGCAGTACACTCATACACATAAAATAAAACTAAAAAAAAAAAAAGAACAGCGTGAGGCTGACTGTGCGGCTGACACACACTGAGTGTTGTCATTTGTTCATTTGTGGTAAGACTGGGAAGCAGCAGCTTGGTGGAGGACGGGTTAGTTATCCACAGTTAAGGAGAGACGGGCCATGATGGCAGGGAAGGTGTGGTGAGCGCACGTGTGTGTGTGTGTGTGTGTGTGTGTGTGTGTGTAGATCACACTGTGTGGAGATGATGCTGTTTGGAGGTGACAACCCATGTAGAGATGACACTGCCAAGGTGACATCATGTGGGGATGACACTGTGTGGGGGTGACACTGTGTGGGGGTGACACTGTGTGGGGAGTAACACCATGTGGGGATGACACCGTGTGGGGGTGACACCGTGTGGGGGTGACACCGTGTGGGGAGTAACACCATGTGGGGGTGACACCATGTGGGGGTGACACTGTGTGGGGAGTAACACCATGTGGGGATGACACTGTGTGTGGGGTAACACCATGTGGAGATGACACCATGTGGGGGTGACACCGTGTGGGGGTGACACCGTGTGGGGAGTAACACCATGTGGGGGTGACACTGTATGGGGGTGACACCGTATGGGGGTGACACCGTATGGGGGTAACACCGTGTGGGGGGTAACACCGTGTGGGGGGTAACACCATGTGGGGAATGACACCATGTGGGGATGACAGGGAACTCAGTGAGGAGCGTAGGAGCTAAGGAGGAGGGTGCGGCAGGGCAGCAGGGAGGGAGTACCGCGTAGGATATGATGGGAAAGCCCTGAAGAGCAGGACGCCAGGGCAAGACTGGGTCTTTGTCACTGGTGGCAGAGGCATGTCCTGGGTAGGAGGCCTTGGCCTGAAGCCCCTGGAAGTTGTGTTTCAGACTGTAAAATAAGCCAGTGTAGAGCCTGGAGCTGCCTCTCCATAGTGAGGTGACGCAGTGGCAAGTACTGTTTCTGCAGGAATGGGCGACAGGTGTTTAAACACGCTGTGTCCACTGGGCTCTGCTGGGCTCCAGGCCGCTCCACAGGAATCTGCCTGCTGACTTTTCTGCTTTCCTGAGTAAGGGAGGGTTTATTTTTTATTTTTATTTTTTTTGAGTATTCAAATTTTATTTGTGATTTTTTTTATTCGTGATATTTTTTAAAGATTGCCTTAGAAAAATATTTACTCACTGTGGCACGTGGACACCAAGAACACTGGTGGGCTCCGTTCATGTCTCTGAGGCACAGACACACTGAAGTCAGTGCTGTTGTGTTGAAATGGGTGGGAAGAAAATGTTCGTTAATTCCACTGATCTCTTTCTTTGTTTCCTCTTTTTATTTGTTTTTCTTCTTGCTCTGATGACAAAACAAGCATATGTAGTAATAAAGCAGAGCAATGGTGACTATCTACCAGGTCTGAACCATGCTGAAGACACTTGGGCTGAAAGTCCAGGCAGCATGAATTCATGCAAGGCCGGTTAGCAGAGCAGCCACACCTTCCTGCGGCTGCTGGTTACCTTGGAGGAAGTGAGGGAATTTGTGGCCCAAGCTGCCCACCTCCTTCCAGGAGTCTCCTGTCCTCCCGTCTCTTCAGGAACCTGCTGAGTAAGTTTTAGGGCGCTATTTGAGGGAAACTGGGTGTCATGTCAGCACCTTCTGGAGTGTGCTCTGCACCCACGGCCAGGCTGCACAGCTGGCTGTTTCCTCTTGTTCATGTTCCCGGAGATTTTGAGAGGACTTCTGCCTTTCCTCCTCTTCCTCTCCTCTCTTCCTGCTTTTTCTGTCTCTTCTCTTCATTAGCTTGTTAGTGAAGGCTGCTTTTAGGGACTGTCTGGAAGCACAGTGCTGTCATTTTCTTGATGTTGATAGCTGCATTGTAGGTTACATGTTACATCATAGGTCTGGGTGCTTGCTCTAATCTTAATTCTTCATAGATGAATAGGTCACTAAGAAGACAAAGAACTAGAGTCTCTTTAGCTGGTGGGTGGCTCCTGCCCAGTAGGCTCTGTTCTCCATGAAGGTTCAGTTCCATTGCTGACTCCTCAGCGAGCTCAGCACTGCCTTGACTCCCATTACATTGCTCTGTTTTCAGACATTCATCTTTGACCTAGATTGTAAATACAGTCTGGGGAGATTTGACAAAGTTAAACCAGAGAAATTATCCCATGCTCAGGGCAGAAGGGCAGCCACTGCCCTCAGGAGTGCCTCTGTGTCTTCCCCTCATCCAGACGGTGCACGCGGATGGGTTACGAGGCTTCTTGTTCTTGTCTTCTTGACCAGGGAAGGCTTCTGAGCACAGGTTGAACTTCATTCCTGTCTACGGCTGGATCCCTGTGTTCGGTTGTTCATGTGTGTTCATGCGTGTTGCTTCGTTGTGCATGTCCCTGCACAGGTGTTGGCTTCTGCTCTTCTGGGTACTTACTGGGCATTTCTTTATCTTCTTTGGTGAAATGTCTGGTCTTTTATCCATGTTCTATTGATTTTTTAATTATTGATTTATAAAGTTTTTTTTATATATTCTTTGGATAGAGGTGTGTGTGTGTGTGTGTGTGTGTGCACATGCATGTGTTAGAAATTTTGATTTAGTCCATGGATTGTCATAATTTTCTTATATATTTTGAACCACAGAAATGTTTAATTCATGAAGTCCAACTTGTTTTTTATGGTTTCTGCTTTTTATAATGTTCTTGGCTATCTCCAAGTCCTGAAAAAAAAATTAAAAGTATGTATATATGGATATATATATATATATATATATATATGGTTATATATATATGGTTTATATTTAAGTCCATGGTCCATTCAGTTAACTTGGATGTCTGAAGTAAGACGATGACTGAATGTTCATGTTTTCTCCCTGGGGCTATCAGTTACTCCAGCGTTGTTCATTAGAATGTCCTGCTCTTTCCCTAGGGAGGTACCTTGGTGACTTCTGTACAATCATTGTGTAGTGCTGCATTTATGATGATGTGAATAAGCCAAATATGCATCTTACATATTATCCTTTGGTGGCTGCTTGGGATCCTTCAACACACTGGAAGTGTCACAGCGACATTGCCTTTCACACCCTAGTGAATGAGTTTTTTTTTGTGTGTGTTTTTGAGGCAGGTTCTCCCTTTTAGTTCCAGCTGTCCTGGAACTCCCTCTGTAGACTGGCCTTGAACTCACAGAGATCTGCCTGCCTCTGCTGGGATTAAAGGTGTGCGCCACTATGCCCAGCGTGAATGATTTTTTAAATTAAGAAATCCATTGCAGAGATATGACAAATAAATGCAAATTCAGACTGGCTCTTTGACTGGAGGGGAAGTGCTGTGAAGGATATTAATAGACAAAGTAAGGAGTTGGGAAAGGGACAGTGGTTCATATCAGTAGCTGTGAAGATGACCACAGTTCAAGTATCTAGGAGGAAAGGTCCATTTTCTCTCAGATGACTGACAAGGAAGGTGGTAGTGGGAGGAAGCAGCCCACCAAGCAGAGGCGAACATGAAGTGCTCACAGTGGGTTAATCTGTATTGAAAGTAGAACACTAAGTGCTCACAGCTGTTACTCCTGTCAAAGGCGAGAGGTGAGAACTACCTAAGTGTTTATAGTGGGATAATTTGCTCTACAGGCTGTGTCACTTACGCTGTTTGATGTTATTTCTAAATAAAAATATTTTAAAATATAAAATGGTTTAATAAAGTCATTCCATTAGCTGGGTGCGGTGGCAGATCCCGACCCCCTGAAACAGGAGGGTGGTTAGTTTGGAGCCAGATTGAACAACATGGTGAGACAGTCTTGAAGGAAGAAACAATTGCATAAACTACTTGGTGTAATTTTTGCCTTTTTCTATTAAACTGGGATTTAAGTACAGTGAAATAGCTGTTAATAGTGATTTAGAAAGTGAATAGAAGTTCCATTCTGGTGCTGGAAAGTGGCCACTTAGGCCTGTGCAAGCCTGGCAGCTCTCTACCACTGAGCTGCAGCTCCAGCCCATGAGTAGACATTGCCTTGAAAAATAAGTGTCCATTGTAGATGCAGTCTTGTCCTAATCATTATGAGATGTTGCTGTTGTGTGTCAGCACTGTCTCACTGTGCAGACTCTGGCTTTGAAATCCTGCTCTCGGTGCTGCCGGCCAGGTTGACACGTTAGTTTCCTAGTAACATATTTTCTCACTTTTAGTGGCTTTTTCTGGTTAAGTAGTTTGAGATGAGTTGTTCAGGTTTTCATCAAGCCCCGGAATGAGAACCCCCGTGGAAGCCTCAGCAAAGAAGGAACTGGCGTTAAGTTCAGTAGTTGCTCTGAGATTTTAATGTGAACTGAATTGCATTTTAAGCCCATTCTGTGCTTGATCAATTTTCTGCACAGCACAAAAGCCTATGATGCCTCGACTCAGACATCTTGCTTACAGGGCAGAAAGCTGATTGCAGGGAGGCAGCGTAACAGCGAGCTTTCACAAAGCAGCACTTTTCAGGTGACCGAGTCCTCAAGGCCATGTTCAAGGGGGACAGGGTCCTGCGTCACCCCTGCACTGGCTGCTCTCAGGGACTGTGCTGTTGCTGCACTGTTAGTACACCGGTACCCATCCCAGATTGAGTCCTTAGACCCCTCTGTCCGATTTCCGCTCCTTTGTCTGCAGTGTTGGTACACCTGTACCCATCGCAGATTGAGTCCTTAGACCCCTCTGTCCGATTTCCGCTCCTTTGTCTGCAGTGTTGGTACACCTGTACCCATCATAGATTGAGTCTCTAGATCCTTCTGTCCATTTCCGCTCCTTTGTTCCCCTTCTTTTTTACAAAGTATTTTTTATTATGTTTATTTTATTTGCAAGTTTTTTGCCTGTATGTATGTAAATCCACCTGTGTCATGCAGTACCCATGGAGGTCAGAAGAGGGTGCTGGATCCCCTGGAACTGTTGTTCAAGATGGTTGTTAGCTGCCATTTTGGTGCTGGGAACCAAACCCAGGTCCTCTGCAAGGGCAGCCAGTGCTCTTAACCACTGATCCATCCCTCCAGCCACATTGTGTTCCTCTTCTTGACACTGGCTGAAGTTCTGAGCACTTTACCTTCCACAGAACCTTCCTGGTACAGGGCTGCTGCATCTGCTAGTGGCCATGCTGGGAGTTCTGCCACCTTGTCCTGCTGTGTGGCTTTTAGCTCTTAGCTGCTCCCCTGAAACTGACCTCCATGGAGCAAGCAGGTCACTGCTGGGCTGGGTGCTCTCAGCTCATGGAACACTTCCTAGTGAGAGAGTCAACACTTGGACAGCAGCAGCTCGAGAGTGAGCTGCACCCCCATCTGTTCCTGGCTGCGCACCCCCATCTGTTCCTGGCTGCACCCCATCTGTTCCTGGCTGCATCCCCATCTGTTCCTCGCTGCACCCCCCCCATCTGTTCCTGGTTGCACCCCATCTGTTCCTGGCTGTGCACCCCCATCTGTTCCTGGCTGCTAACAGAACAATGTACAGCAAGCCCCAGCCAGCATCATGCTAACAGAACAACTCAAAGTGATTCCACTAATTTCAGGAACAAGACAAGGATGTCCATTCTCTTCCCTTCTTGTTCAACTCACTTTTTAAAAATTTGCTTATTTTTATTTTTTGTGTATGGTTATTGCCTGCATGTGTGTAAGTGCATCTGTGAAATGCCTGAAGAGGACAGAAGAGAAGAGGGCATCAGATCCCCTGCAACTGGAGTTACAGATGGTTGTTAGCCACCATGTGGGTGCTGGGAACCAAATCTGGGTCTTCTGCAAAAGCAGCCAGTTCTCTTAACTGCTGAGCTGTCTCTCCAGCCCCTCGTTTTGCTTTTTGATGACACTTTACCTGAGTGCTGGCAGCCACTCCAGCTCAGTGTAGCTGTTCTTAGGTCCCTGGTCCCTGACAGTCATCCTTTGCCCCTTTTGCCTCTACATGGAGACAGAGGACAGCAGGGTCAGGATACTGATCTGGGAAATGTAGATGTATATGGTATTACTCTGCCACACGTAGAGGTGGATGCTCAAACCCTGTCCACTGGATTACAGGGAAAAGGGAAGACACAAGACAGTCGCCAGCAGCTGTCCTAAACCGTGGAGCCAAAGGCTGACAACCTTTCCACTGTCTGCTTGTCTTATCTAGCAACTACACCAGGCAATGCCCTAATGGCACTCCCCGATCCTCCAGACTGCTGCCTGATTGGCGCTCTACAGTCTAATGCCAGACTGCTGCCTGATTGGCACTCTACAGTCTAATTCCCAGACTGCTGCCTGATTGGCACTCTACAGTCTAATTCCCAGACTGCTGCCTGATTGGCACTCTACAGTCTAATTTCCAGACTGCCACCTGATTGGTGCTGTACAGTCTAATTCCCACCCGGGCACTCTTCACACAGCACAGCTGGCGACCTGCTGGGTCTCCTTCCAGCCCCACACCAGCTTCCCAGGTTGGTGGCCTGATTGACCACCATCCAACCCACTGGTCACTACTACACAAGCCTCATGGGCTAAGATTACACGTGCAAATAACAGCTGGTAGTCCTTGTCTGAGGGTAAGGAGGACTTGTCTTTTTATAGCATTCTGTTTTTATACCCAGAGTGACATCCTATCTCAGGGCCCAGTTTCAGCCCTGTGCTTCATGTTCCATAACATCACGAGTACTTGTCAATGCCTTTGATCCCAAGGAGCCACAGGCTTGCTAATGCACAGGCAAATCCTGCCTAAGGCCAGGTTTCAGTGTAAACAGACTAGCAGGTGATTTAGCATAGAAGAAGCCACAGGTGACCTCCTTTTTCCCTATAGACTAGAGGCAGGTGCTTCTTAGGGCCTGGTGTTTGGGTGGTGAGGGTACATGAGAGAGCCTCTGTATGAAAGGTTCTGGCAGCAGGCTGCTTTCCCTACTCACAGGGCCCCCGGAGCTTCAAGGACCAAGTGTCTGTACCACGGAAGCCCAGGCGATGGCAGATGGCACACTTCTGGTATCCTGGATCCACCAGGAGGTGCTTCGTGTAACACATATGATCCTAGATCGGTTCTGTGAGGAAGGTGTGGGCACAGGAGCCATCTGCTCTGTGTGGTTTCCTGTTGGGTGCAGAGCTGAAGCAACTACAGTCAAAGCATGGCCTTGGTGGCCTCTCCCCACTCAGAGCTCCAAAAGGTTTGCCTTATCTCGGGAGCACTTCACGCTGTCTTCAAGGCCACTCCCAGACCCTCCCAAAGGCATCCCACCAGAGGCCTCAGTGGCCGGTTGGCTGTGGTTTCCCTACAGCCTTGCAGCTCAGCTGTGCAAAGCTTTCCCAAGGGTTTTCACCCAGTGGCTGGGTTCTTGGTGGCTTTCCCAGCCCTGGCAGGCAGGCATTAGAGGTGATAGGTCTCCGCAGACACTTGGTTGGAACTGGAGCAGGTCCCCAGGCAGAGGACTCTGGGGCCTTGTGGGGCCCTGCTCCTCCTCCTCCTCTGTCTCTGCTGCCCTCCCTGGTCCCCAAATCCTGCCTCTCATGTGCTGCCTGCTGCTGCACCCCAGCACTGGCACAGGGCAGCAGTGAACAGAGCAGATATACCCCCAAAATATGTAACCATAACCATGACCCTTGGGCAGCACGTAGCCTGCACATGCTGGCCCCCAGTCTGTATGATGCCCTCTTCCTGTAAACATGTGAGAGGCTTACTGGCAGGGAGCACCTGGTGCAGAGGCCTAGCAGCAACTCCGTGTCCAGGAAGGTGGGGTGGGGTGCAGCTCAGGGTCTCCTTCAAGGAGGATTTTGATTTCTTTTATACTTTCCTCAAATGATATTTTCTGTCAGAAAATTAAATGAGGACATTTCATTGTCCTAAATCACATCCTGTAGCCTGAGAGAACAGGATGTTGCCTTTCAATCTAACCTGCCAGGCCGTCTAGTGACGTTTGATGTCACATGACAGGTCTGCTTGGCCAAGGAACTGTGGGAAGAGGGAGGGTTCATTTGAATGCTGCCCCAGAGGATTTGAGTGTGCTTTCTTCCACATCCCCTCGAGCTTCCGTGAATCTGAAGGCCTGGTAGGTTATTAAGGCAGAACAGTTAACGACCCAATGTTAGTGGGCTGTGCTTGTAGCTTGTCTGGATTCTTGGTTACTGTGAGAGCTCTGCCCTGCTCTTGGGAGCCACAGAAGCAGAGGCCTGTGTGGGTCACAGGGGTACAGTTGAAGGGAGGTGCTGACAGGAATGATGGGGGAGGCAGTCTGTGCTTTCAGCCTGGTGAAAGGGTCTGCTCGGGGTTCAAGGAGGATTCTGGGGTGGACTGTTGGGGGTGAGGACTATCAGAAGTGTTACTGATGGTCACAGGCAGACCGACAGCACCATGGCAGGGGCTCTGAGGAGAGTCAGCCCTAGCACCAGATGCCGGAGAAGCAGGCGCAGGGCAGGAGTGGGGGCCCTTTTTGTAGGTCCCAGAGGAAGGGGAAGGTTCATAGTCCCCAGGTACATCTGGGCTCTGATTCTCCAGAAGGCAAGGGACAGGCTACAGTAGCCAGCCCTTCAGTATCCTGGTGTGGCAACCTCATTCGAGAAATCTGGCACCTAGGGTGTCTGTGGGCCCATGGAGGGCCTGGTATCTGTGAGGCTGGAGAGGGGAGGGGCTGTAGGGGTGGCCAGAGCAGCTGTCCTAGTTTCTAACAGCTCTGCCTCTGTGTCAGTGTGTTGATCATGGGAACAGTTCTCACGGGGCTGCTCCACCATGGGCTACACCTTGCACACATACTAGGCTCCCTCCACTTCTGTCTTTCAGAACGTCGTTCTTTCAGGAGGCTCCACGATGTTCAGGGATTTTGGACGGCGTCTGCAGAGAGATTTGAAAAGAGTTGTGGATGCCAGGTTAAAGCTGAGTGAAGAGCTCAGTGGTGGCAGGATAAAGGTAGGAGGCCGTGTGCATAAAGGGAGGAGGCTGTGTGCATAAAGGGAGGAGGCCATGTGTATAAATGGAGGAGTCTGGGTGCAGAAAGGGAGGAGTCTGGGTACAGAAAGGGAGGAGGCTGTGTGCATAAATGGAGGAGGCCGTGTGCATAAAGGGAGGAAGCTGTGTGCATAAAGGGAGGAGGATGTGTGCATAAAGGGAGGAGGCCGTGTGCATAAAGGGAGGAGGCTGTGTGCAGAAAGGGAGGAGGCTGTGTGCAGAAAGGGAGGAGGCTGTGTGCAGAAAGGGAGGAGGCCATGTGCATAAAGGGAGGAAGCTGTGTGCCTGCTGACAGTTGGGCTCTTCTGACACAACAGTGTGAGGTCACTGAAGTGACAGCTGAGGTTTGATGTCTGAACTCATTGGAGGTTGAAGACAGTGCCACCCTCATTTGTAAGAAATCAGGTAGAATCCTACAGAGAGGAGCTGGGCTGTGGTAAGGGAAGGTCCTCATTGAACTAAAAGACCTGACTCGTGCCAGGAGTTGGGTCTGCCCTCTGGTGTCACAGTTCTGAACTGGCAGGGTGTTAGTTTCTTGGACTTCTTCTGAGGATGGGCTTTGCTGGTCACCAGTTTGGGAGTTTTATTTTGTTTTAATATTGAGGATTGATTTGTTATCTACCGTGTGAAGCCATCTGCTGTATGGATTAAAGTAATCGGGCTAGTTGTTTGGATTTTTCCTTTTTAGATGCTTTTAATGCTGAGAAGGTCTGTGCTGGCCATGTGTGCTTTGTTCCTTGACCCCCTGGCTAACATGAGGGCTGAGGGGATGAGGGTCCGGGAGGAGGCAGCCATCAGTGAGCATGCCCAGTGCAGACTGACAGTGAGCTCCTTTCCTTTGCAGCCGAAGCCTGTGGAGGTGCAGGTCGTAACGCACCATATGCAGCGATATGCTGTGTGGTTTGGAGGCTCGATGCTGGCCTCGACCGTAAGTCCTCCCTGGAGTGCTCTGTGCCCAGGCACTGTTGAGTTGGGATCAACATGTCTGTGAGAGTCAAATAGCATGCCTTTGTTTGCATGGCTTTAAATGAGCAAAATTCTGTTTGATTTAAAAATATGTTAGTGATCATTTAAATTGCATATCTAATTCATAAGCACCCCAATAATTGTGGATAATAGATACCTGTGCTTACACGAACCTAAAAGTAATCTAAAGCATCCTGTATTAATCATTAATCTTCAGGCCTTTTCCTGTGCACACGTTTGTAAAATGCCTGTGCATGGAGAAGCCACAGGGTACCACTGAGTGTCTCCTCATACTTCTCCACCTTAGTTTTTGAGATAGGGTTACTCACAGACCTGGCTTCTCTGACTGGCCAGTGAGCTCTGGGGTCCGCTTGTCTTTGTCTGCCCAGTGAGCTCTGGGGTCCGCTTGTCTCTGTCTGCCCAGTGAGCTCTGGGGTCCGCTTGTCTCTGTCTGCCCAGTGAGCTCTGGGGTCCGCTTGTCTCTGTCTGCCCAGTGAGCTCTGGGGTCCGCTTGTCTCTGTCTGCCCAGTGAGCTCTGGGGTCCGCTTGTCTCTGTCTGCCCAGCACTGGGATTATAGACGTGAGTTGCCACACCTGGCTTTTACCAGGATTCTGTGGTAGAACTCAGGTCCTCATACTTGGGTAGCAAGAACTCTGTTAACTGAGCCCCTGGAGCATCTCAGGGACCCTCCTTTCCCAGGTGATTATTACCCCTCAAGTCCATTAGCAGCTAATACAGTTTTCATTTAGGCTGAAGCTTATTTGATTCTAGCTAGTGGAACTGAGTACATTTCTTTTCCAGGGCTGCAGACCTATGAGCAAATTTTTTTTTTAACGAATTGAATTTCTGCGTAATAGCCCAGTGCACCCCCAGGTCCACAAGAGGGCAGTGGTGGGCAGGAGGCTGCTCTGGGTGAGGGCAGGCCCCGCCCCTTGCTCTGGGTGGTTCCCCACCTACTCACCCCCTACTTCCCATGTCTTCTTGCAGCCCGAGTTCTTTCAGGTCTGCCACACCAAGAAAGACTATGAAGAGTATGGCCCCAGCATCTGCCGCCACAACCCTGTCTTCGGAGTCATGTCCTAGTGTCTGCCTTGGAATCGTTATTTGACTGTGTCGTGTTGGGGAACAAGTGTCCTTCAGAGCCAGGAGCAGCCATGGCTCCTGTAGATAGTGTGGTGTTGCTGTCCGAGCAGCGTGCTTGCATCGCCCAGTGCATGGGGCCCGTGCAGCCTTTCTAGTAAAGCCATTTATCCAAGTGCCACTGCTCTCCGCCCTCCCCTCTTTTTCCCTCCCCCCTCCCCTCCTCCCGCCCCCTCCCTTCCTTCCTCCCTCTCCCCTCCCTCCCTACCTCCCTGCCCCCTCCCCCTCCCCTCCCCTCCCTTCCTTCCTCCCTGCCCCCTCCTCCTCCCCTCCCCTCCCTTCCTTCCTCCCTGCCCCCTCCCCTCCTCCTTCCCCCTCCCCGTCCCTTCCTTCCTCTCCCTCCCCTCCCCTCCCTTCCCCTCCCCCTCCCTTCTCCCCCTCCATTTTCTCTCTTCCCTCTGGCTGAGCTTCTAGTTGACAAGTACAGCTCCGAAGGAGATCTTTGCAACCTTAAAAACTGTTAGAGGAAAACAAGACCTGAAGTAGTTTCCCAGGAAAGAATGTGGGCGGAGCGCTTGCCTTCCCAGCCTATTTTTGTAAATAAAATGTTATAAACTTGAAATACAAATCGCTGTTTATATTTCCTATCATTTTGTATTCTATGGTATTTGGTACAACTGGCTGATGCTGAGCACGAGCAGGTGTTGATGTCATGGACTTCTGTGATAAAGTTTTAAATTGTGAGGCATGTTCTATTTATAGCAGACAAAAAACAGACTTTTTGCCATGTTTTCTAGAAAGTGATTATGCATTATTGGGGTGACTTGAGGTTTAACAGTGCTGTGGGAGCTGCTGGAGGAGCCACGCAGGCAAGTCTGCTGGCTTCATCTCAGCTCTCTGAAACTCTGTACAAGATGATGGTTTGATGTTGCCGAGTGTTGAATGAAATATTATCTTGCACCATTGTAATAAAAGCTGTTAGAATCTTTATAACTCTTCTGTGTGGTGTCTTTTGGCCCTGCCGCCCTTTGGAGAATGTTGAACTTAGTTTCACATCAGCAGATCAATGTTGTGTGTGAAGGCAGTGTCTTACAGTGATGCCAGTTGTCTGTTCTGCAGACACTCCATCCCCTGTTCGGTAGAACCTCACCCTATTTGGGTGCAACGTGGGATCGTCCTCATGACCTTGGTGTCCCTTCTTGGGAATTTTCCAGGCCACTCCCATATTTGCTGGGTGGCCTGCTGGCCTAAAAGCTAATCTGCTAAATTAGTAATTTCTGTGTACCCAGTTTTCATACAATCCTATATTACCTTTTAAACTCTTATTTGTAATATTCCTCCTATGTTGTGAGGTTTTATTTTCAGAGAATCTCCCTTCTTGGCACGTGGGTTTTGTGTTTAAATCTGGAGACAGGTCTCCTCCTCTGTTCTCTCTCTCTCTCTCTCTCCCTCCCTCTCTCTCCCTCCCTTCCTCCCTCCTCTCTACACTTGGGTTTCCTATGGTCAGCCCAAGCCTGCACCATCCCATGAACAATTCCAGAGACAGGCAGTGCATTAGTCAGGGTTCTCTGAAGAAACAGAATCAATAGGACGAATATATAGCTATATACAATTTATTGATTTGCTCATGTGACAGAGCTCAAGAAGTCTAACAATAGCTGCTCCCCACTGGAGAGGCTGAGAATCCAGGGAACTGCTCAGTCTGCAAGGCTGGATATCTCAGTAGTCCCAATCTGGTGCTGAAGGCCCAATGGATTCCAGGAGATCTGCTGGTCTCAGTAAATGCTGGGATTTGAAGGGTTGATCACAGCAGCAAGACAAACTCACCAGTGAGAGAGAGGCAAGCCACAGGAAAAAAGGGACCAGCTTCCTCTGCCATGGCCTTTTATACTGCCTGCCAGCAGAAGGTAACGCCCACATTTGGGGTGGGCCATCTGGCTTGAGGTAGTCCAATTCGAGGATCCTTTTTCTCTTATTCCTTAGTCCAGTCAAGTTGACACCCAGGATTAACCATCACAGGCAGAGAGATAGTGCTTTGTATCTGAGTCTCACTTCCAGTGGTCAACCAAACAGAGCCCTGATAATACAGCTAAACAACCCCAAACCGCGGTAGAGGTGTCCGAGCAAACAGTCCTTAGAGACACCAGGTTGGGTCTGAGGAACAAGTCCTTAGAAGGTTTTGAAGTCTGAGGCCAGGAGCGCTGACTGAAGCCTTGCCACCTGCACAGCCCTTTCCAGGATGGGCTTGTTGGCTCCTGCTGGCGGGCTGTGAGGAGTCGTGTGGCCAGGCTTCCTTGGAGTCACAGTGTAACTCCTCTCTTGTTGAGCAGGGGCAAGGCCTATGATTGGTTGATGCAATGCAACCTAGTTGGCGGGCTGTGCACCATTGCTTTTCAGGATTTCTGATGGTGTGCATCTGGCCAGAGTTTTTCCAATGCTGGTTTTGAAGACATGATGTCCATCAATCCAACAACCACAAGTGAATTCTGCCAACAAGTGCAGAGCTTATTAGAAGCACATCCTTGCTCAGGCATGGCTCTTAGATCCTAGCTTTATTTTTAATTTTTTTTTTTTTTTGTCTTTTTGGGACAGGGTCTCCCTGTAGCTCTGGCTCTGCTGGAACTCACTCTGTAGACCAGGCTGGCCTTGAACTCAGAGAGATCTGCCTACCTCTGCCTCCCAAGTGCTAGGATTAAAGGCATGTACCTGGGTCTAGATTTGATAATCTTGTACAAAATATATATTAAAAAAAAAATAAAGGCATGTACCACCATGGTCGGCAGTCCCTGGCTTTAACTGGAACTGTTCTCTTTAGCCTTATGAGACCCTACACAGACTCTGCCCACACTTGAAAGTAGTGGAAGCTGAGGCAGTCTTTCAAGTGGCCTTGGGTGACGTGGGTGGCGTCAGTAGAAAGCCAGCACAGCAGCCTGCGCCATATGCTCCGGACTGTTTCTTTAGACACTTTCCTTCCTAAACATTCAATTTCACACTGAGAACCCTTCCAGTTTGGGGCTGTTGAGACCAAAATGATTCACTCCAACTTTTAACTTTTTGGAGAAAAATTAACCAACGTAGTTTCTCCTGATGTATAAACAGCGCCATACGAGATGGCAGCACATTTGAAGGGCCTTTATGTGTACAGATGTCTTTACCCTCACTACAAGCAGGGATGCACTATGCTGTGGCGCACAAGTAAGGCTCTCTCCAGTCACAGTCCTTAAAACTGGCCTTTGGAACCCTATTCGGGGATAAGCACTCTGCCTCCCACGGCTCAGGGATCACTGTGGAAAATGACAAGAGCCAGAGGTGGTGGGTGACACAAGGAGGCAGTTTCCATAACAGCTGGTTAGTTCCTCACTTGAACTCACAGCAATGTGACAGGGTGCACGAGCCCCAGGGGAACTTAGGCAAAATCCCAGCACAGGAGTGAGGAGTGGGCAAGAAGCCCCAGCCTTGGCTGAGGAACTGTTGGCAACTGATGGCTGTGGGACCAGGAGAGTTGGTTTTCTTTAAGGATGTGACATTAAATAGATCAATCAGTCTTCAGTGGATGGATGCACACTGAAGGACGTTTGGGGACACAACTGGAGACTGGCAAGGCTTTTAAGAACTCTCTAAGCCCGCCCCCAGTGACGTGATTCCTCCAGCATGGCCACACCTTCTAAGACCTCCCCAAACAGCGCCATCAACTGGGAACAAAATGTCCAAATACTCGAACCCATGGGGGACATTCTCTTTCAAACCACCAGGAATCAGCAATGTAAGGCATGCAGGGTTTATTTTGGTTACAGTTTGAGGGGATACAGTCCATTCAGTGGGGAAGGCATGGCATCAGGAGGGTGAGCCAGCTGTTTATCCAGATGCTTAAATTACATCTGTAGCCGGGCGTGGTGGAGCACGCCTTTAATCCTAGCACTGGGGAGGCAGAGGCAGGCAGATCCTTGTGAGTTCAAGGCCAGCCTGGTCTACAGAGTGAGTTCCAGGACAGCTGGGGCTACAGGGAGACCCTGTCTCGAAAAAAGACAAAAAAAAAAAAAAAATTACATCTGCAGTCAGGAAGCAGAGAGTGAACAGGAAGTGGGGTAGGCTATGTCAAACCTCAAGGCTGGACCTTAGCGACTCACTTCCTCCAGCAAGGCTCCTCCTCCTGAAAGTTCTGCAACCTTCCAAAACAACACCACCAACTAAGGACCAAGTATTCAAACACATCTGACATCCAGACCGGTGTTCTAAGCACATGAAGCTCAGGTGACAACACGGTCTGCAGTTTAAAGTGAGGCTCAGCGTCATCCCCCACATTGCCTGCAGGGCCTTCTCTGATTTTCCCTGGGGAGCCATCTCTCCTTTACCTGTGTGCCCCTCACCAGCCAGACATCCTTGAAAATAGTACCCATGTGCTGGTCTTTGTGGCCCCAGGACTTCCATAATGCCTGGCAGAGAGTAGATCCTCAACACACTTACTGATGAGACTTCTGCTTGGAAAGAACTCATCATTGTTTGTTGTGGTTTGAGTGCGAAGTCGCCCCCAGTGGCTCATGCCTTTCAACACTTGGTCCCTGCTTGGTGGTGCTGTTTGGGGAGGTAATGGGACATTTTGGAGGTGGAGCTTAGCTGGAGGAGGTGCATCACTCACTAGGAGCTGGTTTTGAGAGTTTACAGCTGTGGCTCACTTCCAGTTCCCGTTTCCTGCATGGGGTTGAGTTGGGATCTCAGCCTCCCGCTCCTGCTGCAAGCTTTCCTCACCCTTGCGGACATGTAGCCTCTGGAACCATGAGCTTTCAAAATACGCTCTTCCTTAAGTCGCCTTCGGTTATGATATTTATCACAGCAACAGAAAAGTGACTAACACACTGTTATTCCGGGAGGCATGTGCGGGGCTTTGAGAGCTGCAGAACTTTTGGGAGGTGGAGCCTTGCTGGAGGAAGTGCGTCACTAAGGGCCAGCCTCGAGGTTTGACATAGCCTACCCCACTTCCTGTTCACTCTCTGCTTCCTGACTTCAGATGCAGTTTGAGCATCTGGATGAGCAGCTGGCTCACCCTCCTGATGCCATGCCTTCCCCACTGAATGGGCTGTGTCCCCTCAAACTGTAACCAAAATAAACCCTGCATGCCCTGCATTGCTGAGTGACTGTGATCTGAAGGACTTTAATGGTATAGAACGTAAGCTCAGCCTGTGTGATATAGCACATCTCATGTGGCCACATTCTGTCCACTGTGGTTACCATGGGAAATGCCACCTCAGCTGGAGTTCATCAGAGAAATCACCTACGGATAAGAGGGTGTTTTATTGGGGAGACGGTCCATTCTACAACTTTGCTGATTTGAATAACGAGCTCTCACGTGGTCAAGTATGGACTGCGTGTGATTCATTTTCTCGTCACGATCCTCCTGTTTTATCTGCTCTGTAGACATTAAGATTGTGCCAGATGAGCTTGCGAGGTTCGTCAAGTGCACAGCCAGTTTTGAACCAGGAGAGAGCCCCATTAAGAATATTTATCTCTTAAATAATTCTTTACTTAATTAAAGAATATTTCATAACGTTTCTTTTAAAAGTAACTGTCAGGCTTGCTAAATAGAAATATAAGTCGATGGGTGAGATAATTGTGCAGGGTGCTGATTGGCAGTTATTTAAAATTCACTTGTATGGAAATCTAAAAAGAAGAGAGGAGGCGGGAGAGACGGTTAAGTGATGAGCGCTTGCCGCTCTTCCGGAGGACCCTGTTAGGTTCATTTTGGGAGGAGATGGCGCAGAGAGCAGAAAATGTCAGGACTCCGATGAAAAGGAAGTCGGGTTTATTTCAGGCATGGCAGCTGGCCTGCCTGTGCTGGGATTAGGACGACCAGCGTTAGAATGTCCCCAGAATGGCAGTTTTGTACCCAGGCACACAAGGAAGTGAGTTTACAAGGAGGTGGGGGCAAGGAGATGAGGGATTGGGGCGTAGGTGGATCTGTGGCTGGTATTAGTAGAAGCATCTTGAGATAAACTGAGGTTTGTGACTGGTGTCAGTAGGAGCCTGATTGTAGGATTTACAGCAACTTTCTGGGGACTTCTACCTCAGTTTCCTTCCTGGAAAATCCCTGACTCAGGTGGGCTTATAACCTTACAGACCCGAGTTAGGTTCCCAGCACAAGGGCCCGTAACTGCAGCTAAGGGGGATTCCACACCCTCCTCTGGTCTCCTTGGGTACTACGTGTACTTTGGATACCTGCACATAGACACACAGACACATAAAACATTTTTTTAACAGAGGAGAAGAAACTATAGTTTAATCTTGGTATTCTGAAAGGCTTGAGTTTTTGCTTTTTTTTTTCATCTTGAGTCATGGTCTCCCTTTAGTCCCAGCTGGTCTGGAGCTCACTATGTGGATCAGGCTGGCCTTGAACTCACAGAGATCCGCCTACCTCTCTCTGCCTCCCAAGTGCTGGGATTAGAGGCGTGTACTAGCACACACACAGCTAATTTTAAGCTAGTGAAGGAAGCAGCTGTGTATTCTCTGGGCCGACTTTTTTTTTTTTTTTTAATTTTTATTTATTTCCATATGTGTATGAATGTATTGTCGGCATGCAAGTCTGTGCACCCATGATGTGCAATGCCGCGGAGGTCAGAGGAGGGCGTCGGACTCCCCTGGAACTGGAGTTCTCCTGGAATTGGAGTTTCAGACGGCTCTCGGCCGCCATGTGGGTGCTGGGGATCGAACCCGGGTCCTCTGCAAGAGCGGTCGGCGCTCTTAACCGCTAGGCCATCGCTCCAGCCCCATCTGGGCCGACTTTTAAGCTTTGCTTTTGGTTTTATTTGGGGTGATGTACATTGCTGTCTCTGCCTGTGTGTATTTGTGTAAAGCTATATATGCAGACAGTTAGTTCTTCACTTAATATATATGACTACCAGGAATTTCAAAAATTTTTAATTGATGAGAGTAATATAGCTTTAAATTATTAAAAGTGAATATTTATAAACCTAGGGGTTTATGATGTCAAATAAAAACTTAATGATATGGCATTGGCTGTATTTGCAGTATTTGGGGTCAGATGAGATTGGTCAGAACTTCATTTAGGGTGCACTTGGCTGATTAGCCCCTGCTGCAGCGAGGTGGAAGATTCTTGGCAGGCATGCTGCGGCCTGCAGGGTTTCTCCCGGCTTCTTCTCGGGCCTGGCCATAGTGGTTGTATCTCACATGTTTTGGTAGGGTGTACTAGGTGTTGTTGCTTCTGATGGTGCTGCAGAGCCTGTGGTTGAGCAGAGTCTGGCCCACCAGTCCCCTGTGCACAGTGGGTGTGGCTATTCCTAGGTGGGCCGTTGTTCCTACTCATTCATTGTCCTCTCTGCTTTCCTACCTTTACCCAGTGAGAAGGGGGGTAATGCTGTGTAAGGAGCCGCAGGCTTTAGCTTGCTTACGCTGAGCTTGCTTACAAGGAAGTTGACTCTGTGAATTGTCACCTCGAGCCTTTTTCCAAGAGCTGGGTGCGGACGTGCAGTAAAAGCCACCAGCCTTTCTCAAGAGCTGGGTGCGAACATGCAGTAAAAGTCACCAGATACTCCAGCCCGATGTCTCAACTCAGTGATCTTGCAAAAACAGACCCTCCTCTGATGCCAGAGAGCCCGACCAACTGATTACCCTGCTTTACACTCCCCCTATATGCTTCCCGCCTTTTGCTAAATATATACTGCTGTCTTTGCTCAATAAATTAGACTTTGACAACCTTCGCAAAGTCTCGCTCTTCTCTCTCGCCCATTATATTTCAGGTTTTGGGGTCTCCCTCGGGTACCTATCGTTACATGACCTGAAGGCAGGGTCAATGCTGCATTTCTGAAGCTCATGATCACAGGCCCCATAAGCAACCCAGAGAGAGCTTCATAGAACCTGAGCCTTGAGGGGCACCTTGAAGGGCCACTGCGAAGGAACGTGGGCAGATGCCATAGGGTACTGACCTCTGGCAATGGTCTACTGCCTCAGGTCTATTTACTGATTCATTTGTTTATATCCTTATACAGTTTTTTTTTGAGACAGGGTCTCCCTGTAGCCCCAGCTGGCCTGGAACTCACTATGTAGACCAGGCTGGCTTTGAACTCACAGAGATCCACTTGCCTCTGCCTCCCCAATGCTGGGATTAAAGGCGTGTGCCACCACACCTGGATCTACTTACACATTAAAAAAATATTTTACTTGGGCTGGAGAGATGGCCTAGTGGTTAAGAGTGCCGACTACTCTTACAGAGGACCCGGGTTCGATCCCCAGCACCCACATGGTGGCTGAGAACCGTCTGAAACTCCAATTCCAGGAGAACTCCAGTTCCAGGGGAATCTGACACCCTCTTCTGACCTCTGTGGCATTGCATGACATGGATGCACAGACCTGCATGCAGACAGTACATTGATACACATAGAGAAATAAATAAATGCTGGGCGTGGTGGTGCACGCCCTTTAATCCTAGCACTTGGGAGGCAGAAGCAGAAGGATCTCTGTGAGTTTGAGGCCAGCCTGGTCTACAGAGTGAGTTCCAGGATAGCCAGAGCTACAGGGAGACCCTGTCTCAAAAAGACCAAAAAAAATTTACTTAAAATTTTTTTGTGTATGAGTGTATTACCTGCATGTATGTCAGTGTGCTCATGTCATGCAGTGCCCTTGGAGGGCAGAAGAGGGTGTTGGATCTCCTGGAACTGAAGTTATTGACGGTTGGTAGCTGCCATGTGCATACTGAGTACTGAATTCTCTGTAAGACCAGCCAGTTCCCTTACCTGCTGAGCCAACTCTCCAGCCCCCACTTACACATTTTAAATCTGGGGTACCAGCAGGTATCACATGTGTGATGGATGCCAGGCTGGTGAGCTAGATGCTGGTCTGTTCTAGTTAGCTTTAGTTGTCAACATGGCACAGCTAAGAGTCCTCTAAGAGGAGAGCCTCAACTGAGGAATTTCCTATATGATATTAGCCTGTGGGGGAGTGTCTTGACTGTTAATTGATTTAGGAACACTAAGCCCACTGTGTAATTTATCCCTAGGCAGGCCATCCTGGGCTGTGAAAGAAAGCTAGCTCTGTGTAAGCCGGGGTTCCCATCAGGGGCAAGCAGCATCTTCTTTGGATGTTAAGTGAGTTCCTTGGTTAGAAGTCATGCTGTGTGCAATAGCAGACTGTCCTGCCTTCAGGTCTCTACCTTGACTTCCCTTAGTGATGGACTGTGAACTGGAACTGTAACCTATAATAAACCCTTTCCTCCACATAGTGACTTTTGGTCAGAGTGTTTTATCACAGAAACTGAAATCAAACCAGAATACCATTGAGGGTACATGCTCACTAACATGTTCCAAACAGAGATGTGTGTGCTCTCCAGCTCGGTAGGAGATCTGGCTGTTGACCACGTGACCACAGCAGAGACCACACACTGAGAGTGAGCCAAACCAGTATAGGGTGAGTTGGGACATCTTCTCTAGGTAGGAGTGGCGGTGTGTGCTGGGGCCCCCAGGGGGAGAGGTCAGCTGAGGTCCCAGGGCAAGCAGAGGCCAGTGCCTAGATGGTGGAGAGGAGGAAGTGGTCGGGGAGAGGAAAGGTGCATGTTAGGTGGAAAGGACAAAGATAGGAGAAGTCCGTCCCATTGGCTGCTTCATTTGTGCTGATGCCTGGCCTTCAGGTGTCTAGAGACACTGTGCATCGTGAGCGAGAGGAAGGGAGGTTATTCAGAACAGTGCCAGGCCAAGTCCCTGGGTGAAGGAAGAGACGGTAAACAGAGAACGTGTGATCAGGCTGCACTGCATCAAGGCGTGCACCCCCCTCCCCCCCAAGTTTGTCATTGTACATCGAGTCCTTCCTTCTCCCACAATTATTGCCCCCTCTCTTGTCCCACCCCTCCCATTTCTTCCTTAGTTGCCCCAGACAATCTCACTTCTACTTTGATGTCATATGTACACAAAGGTTTTTATGTGACTAAACTCTAGGACCACAAACAAGGGAGAGCATGGGACCCGTCTTTTTGTTGCTGGTTTAGTCTGTGGGACTATCTCGAATTGCATCCCTTTTCCTACTATTGATGTAACTCCATACTTTATGGCTGAAAAACTTTCTAGAGAGAGATAGAACTTCAGTGAACATGCACTGGCAAAGATCTCTGTAGTATGTTGACTTGAGAAAATACCAAGGAGCGTGGCCCGGCCCCATTCTGTTAACTTCCCGTACAGCACAGTCTGCAGGAGCCAGTCATGAATAGAAGTGGAAATGAGTGAGCTGGAAGAGTGCGCCTTAGAGCTGGAAAGGTATAGGTGACGAATTGGAGCCTTCGCTGGAAAGGTATAGGTGACGAATTGGAGCCTTCGCATGACATCTTTTATCCTAATTGGGCTAGTATACTCAACTTGCTGCTCTGATTACGTGGTGGTTTTCACCAGCTGAATTAGCATGTTTTAACATACTTATTCATTAGGTCTTATGTCCACCATAAATTAAACTTTATCGGTAATCAAAACATGGTTACATGATATAATTACAGATCTCTGAATTAGAGCATATGGAAGTTACTGCTGTAATATATGTGTCCTAAATGTCCCCTAGCAGTAAATATTAATAGCATTGTGAACTTTATGGTAACTTGCAGTTTAGGTCTGGGTTGATTTATAGTTGGATAACTTCTTTCAGAGGTGGTGGTTTAGAGCTAGGCTCTAACAACATGGATGCTCGTCTCCTGTGCTGGTGTCCTGGGAGATGTTATATCTTTGATACATTGGGTCCTTGATTCCCCACAGCAACAGTGACATAAATATTCACAGGGCTTAGTGCCATGCATGCCCCAGGAGAACTTCTCAGGTTTTTGTTTTTTCCTTCTACGGTGATACAGTCATAGAAAGGGATAAATGTTCTATGTGTGCATGTGCACTTACAGACACATGTGCACATACATGCACATATGCATGCACGCACACATTTATAGCAGTCTCCAGGTGATCAGGAAGGGGATGTGGTGTCCACTGTCCACTGTTGGAGATGGGCCAGTTCCCCTCTCCCAGCCTCCTGACTTATAACAAGGGATATGTGAGCTTAGTGTTCCATACTGGGTCCCATGGTCAGGTGTCCGTTTAAGAGACTACCCGCACACCCCACAGAAGAGAACAGGGAAGGGACTCCACTGGCTCCCCAGTGGACAGGGATTCATGCTCAGCAGTTGCTCACACCTGTGTGTGGGAAAGCAGTCTAACGGACAAGTCCCCAGGCTTAGGGACCGGATGGACAGAGTAAACCATGATGGACAATGCAGGGCTTGTGAGAGCTTAGAGGATCTGGAGGCCTCTGGTTCTGATCAGATAACAGCCGTCACAGCCTTTCTGATGTACTTCTGATAGGGTAACGTGCTTCTGACACGCACCTGAACACCAGTGAGAGCTGGGTGTGGGAGACATCTTGGCCAGATGCCCTGGAAGAACCACCCACGGAGGGGGAGGCTCCATCATCAGATGGGGGTCCCCATCAGTCGGGTCTCCCTTTGGATGATGCCTTCATTGCAGTTCCTGCCAGACTTTGTTGAATGCGAGAGCAAACCTGAGAGTTCGAGAAAGAATTCTGTTGTTTTGAAATTCAGGGCATTACTTTTATTGTGAAACAAAGAGAAAAGATAATGTGCTTTCTATGGTCATTGGTAATAAATAATTAAGGAGGATTTCAGTTACAGGGTACTTTGCAGTGAGATTACAATTAGCAAAATGGGGCCCTTGGCTCTTGGAATGGTTCGGCTTGTTCTCGTGCGTGTCCTCATCATCTGGGGCTGAGGGAAGTTCAGTCAGCAGTTCTCTTTAGAGTGTAGTTAAGTAGCCTTTAAAAACGACACATTCCTCATGTCTCAAAGACCAAAAAAAAAAAACAAAACAAAAAAACCCTGACACATTCCTTCTACTGGAATTGTACTTGAAATGCAAACAAAGTCCCCCCCCCCCAAGGACTTGGACTTGCTGGGAATCTTTTTGATGGATGGGGATTGCAGGGTGGCTGTGGGGTCACAGTGATATCAGATTTCTGTCTCTTAGGGAAGAGCAGCCTCAAGGAGAGAGACAGAGAGAGAGAGAGAGAGAGAGAGAGAGAGAGAGAGAGAGAGAAATGAATATGAATGGATTGGTGTTATGTGAAGGACGGGGAATCTGTCTCTGTCTTCATGTTGTGTGGGTGAGTTGTGTACTTGGGGGGGGATATATTTTTTGTGCATCTCTTCTTTTGGGGAGTTTAATAGTTTTGTCACAATTAACAGACTTTACACCTGTACTGACCGATTCCTTGCCATTGAAGTTATGGCAAAAATATGCCCAAGTCTTTGCCACAATTATAAGCTGGACACCACAGTTGCCCACCGAGGTCATGTCTGGGCTTTCAGTTGTTTCTCATGTTCCTTTTGTTTCTATCAACAGTTTCATCTTTCATAATTTCCAAATTAATTCAACTAATCTGAACCCATGGCCCTTCTTATTTCCTGCATTTCCTGTACCAAAGATGAAAGAAAATACACAGCTTTCTGGGCACCTTAAAACAGGATTCAAATGCAAGTGTTTTGCAGCAAGAAGAATATGTAAGTCCTTCTCTAAATTCATCCCAATTATGAAAAATTAAACACCAGTAATCCTTTCTTTCATTTAGTGCAGAACAAGAACATAACATTACCCAGCAGGTCGCCTGGTGCAGACAACAGAGTACAAAAGCAGTGATCGCTGGGTGAGGCTGAAGTACTCTCACTGCCTAGCTCCTGATTACAATAAACACATCTGTGAAAATCAAGTCAAAAAAACACCCACACATACACACACACATACACACACACACACACACACACACACACACACACACACACACACAAGAAACAAAAAAGTGCCACCATGCCCCACAAAACTATGCCCTTTACTATTATAAAAGTTTATCTAGGAAAAACTTTAATATGAAAATGTATGTGACCTGATTTTTGTCTTTTTGAGACAGGGTCTCTCTGTAGCCTCAGCTGTCCTGGAACTCATTCTGTAGACCAGGCTGGCCTTGAATTCACAAAGATCCACCTGCCTCTGCCTCCCGAGTGCTAGGATTAAAGGTGTATGCCACCAGGCCTGGCTGAGACCTGATTTTTAAGCCCTAGTAGAATACAACCTTTGTAGAGGAAGCATGGACTGCTGTGCTAAAAGCCATCATCTGAACTCTTTTCCAGGCCTGCACAGGGCCCTGTCCAGCACGGCTCCTTCACCCACCCATTGCTCTCTTTGCCATTCAGTTAAATCTCAGATAACAACATCTTGTCCAAAATTCTTTTTCCATTCTAGAGGGTGGGTTTTGTTCATGGTGTCTGGGTGACATGGTAGAAAATCTTAGAGTAGTGAGAAAATCTCCTAGAACAAGTAAGGGGTCTAAATAAACCAGTCGGCTTGATTGGATCTGGAATAAGCTACAGCACAAGCTGCTGCACAGTCCTGTTAGGGATTTTTTCTTTCGACTTTTAGGACAGGGTCTCCTGGTAGCCACACCTGGCCTGGAACTTGCTGTGTGGACCAGTCTGACTTTGAACTTGTGGAGATCCTCCTGCCTCAGCAAGGGATTAAAGGTGGTGGGGATTAAAGGTGCGTGGGGATTAAAGTTGTGTCCTGCACCTGAGGGATTTGTTTTTGATCAGATTATTTGCAGCAGGAAGACCCACCCTAACCACGGGTGTGGCAGGAAGACCCACCCTAACCACGGGTGTGGCAGGAAGACCCACAGTAATCTTGGGTGTTATCTGCCAGTGGCAGACCATATAAAGGGATGTGTGAAAAGGGCGCTTTCACTTCTTGCCTGCTTGCCGTGGTGAGTTATCGTCCTGCTGCTGCGCCATTCAGTTTTAGAACCAGCTTGTCCAGGTTCCAACATAGACTGAAGACCAGCAGCTTTCCCGGGATCCTCCAGACCTTCAGGACCAGATTGGAACTGCTGAGATATCCGGCCTTGTGGAGTGAGCAACCTACTGCCTTTTTGGTGAGAAACAGCCATTTGGGGCTATTTGGATCATACTTTTGGTTTGAAGTCTGAAGCATGGCTATGGATTGGCTGGGCAGTATTGTGTCCATCAGTTGTGGAGATAGCTTGGATGTCTATCAGGGAAGGGTATCGGCAGTGGATCAGGTCAGCCAGACCATTGCTCTCACCCAGCCTTTCCACAATGGAGTGAAGTGTCTTGTGCCTGAAGTCACTTTCAGGGCAGGTGATATTACAGAATTAAAAATTCTGGAGATACCGGATCCTAGAGACAACCAACATTTTGGAGACCTTCATCAGACAGAAGTAGGACATTCTGGTGCTGCATATCAAGTGGGTATCAATCAAAATGGCACAGGGCATGTGGCCAAGAAGCCAGCTTCTTTCAGTAGTGCCCCTCAGAAAATCACTAGGAGAAGATATGTGAAGAGTCAAGATGTTGCCAATTCTCAGCAGCAACAGTGCTCAAAGAGCAGCTCTGTGGACAAGCATATGGAATCCTTGAGTCAGTGCAAAAGCTTCAGTCCTGGGGACAATTCCTGGTCATCTAGTACCAGGCAGACAAATCAGGCAACCTCAAAGAAACGTGGTTTAAAGAAGGGCCGGATGAAGAAGAAAGATTACGAGTGCTTTGGAGGTAACATTGAGGATGTCCCAGACACAGATTTTGACTTTGAGGGGAGCCTGGCCCTTTTTGACAAAGCAACTGTGTTTGAGGAGATTGACCTGTATGAGAGAAGTGGCACCTCTTCCCTGGGCATCCTGAAGAAAAGACCTGCTATGTATCGCCATGACCAGAACATCCTGGAGTCGGAGCCCGTTGTCTCTCCACAGATCACAGTACCGCACAAGGCAAGCAAGGAGTTCTGCACAGATTCTGGCCTTCTGGTGCCAAGTGTTTCCTATGAGCTTCATCAAAAGCTGTTATCTGTGGCTGAGGAGCATGGACTGACCTTAGAGCGGAGACTCGAGATGACTGGTGTCTGTGCCACTCAGATGGCACTGATTCTCCTGGGAGAACCCAACAGGCTGAATCCCAGGAATGTCCACCAGAAGCCTACCGTAGCCCTGCTGTGTGGGCCTCACCTGAAGGGGGCTCAGGGCATCAGTTGTGCGAGGCATTTAGCCAACCACGATGTGCAAGTCATCCTCTTCCTGCACAAGTCTGTCAAGATGCAGGAGTTCATCAAGAACGAACTCTCTCTCTTCGGAAAAACCCAAGGTCAACAAATATCTAGTCACAGAGATCTGCCCACTAGTCCTGTGGACCTGATTATCAACTGCCTGGATTGCCCTGAGAAAGCCTTCCTGGGGGATCAGCCCTGGTACAAGGCAGCTGTAGCCTGGGCCAACCAGAACATGGCGCCAGTGCTCAGCATAGACCCTCCTGTGCATGAAGCTGAACAGGGCATCAACGCCAAGTGGTCCCTGGCACTGGGCCTACCTCTGCCTCTGGGGGAGCACGCAGGCCAAGTCTATTTGTGTGACATTGGCATTCCCCAGCAGGTCTTCCAGGAGGTGGGCATCGACTACCACTCACCCTTCAGCTGCAAGTTTGTCATTCCCCTGAAATCTGCCTACAGACCTTAGACAGCTGGACCCTGTGTTCCCTGCAATCCCGCTAAACCTCACAAGTGTTGCCTTAGGGATCTGCTTTATGGACCTTTTAGCATCTCTGTTTATAACCAAAAGCATACATCTTTACTATGGTACATGTTATCTGTAATCAACTGAATGGTAGGAAAGGTAACATAATCCTGTTTGAATTGAAAAATCTTAGTCTTTCCTTCATATATTCTCTCAGAATTTGCTTATTAATAGTAACTAATATGGTTGATCTACATTTCAAATGTTTAGAAGCACTTTATGTAGCACTGTAAATAAATGCAATCAAATAGCTATTAGGCCAATATCAAAATATAACATGTGGTTAATTATATAATGATGTATTTAAGTATGTGCATTAAATAATATATTGCATGTGCATAAAAGTATTTTATTTCTATGTTATGAATATACCGGTTATCAATTACAGAAACTTTAAATAAAAAGAAAAGAAAACTTCCTTGGTTAATCTGTGCTGTGTGGCCTTAAGCATCCAAAAGGAAATTATAACCAGAAATAATCAGTAAGGCCTGAGAAATTGTACTTCATCCCCTTTCCCAGCGTGAGAACGTTGGTTTCTGGTTGGGGGCCTGGTGGTGGGTGGTGGGGCTACAAGGGGGGTTGGGGGTGGTGGGAGGACGGCCAAGATGGCGGTGGGGTGGGGGGGGAAGAAATTGTACTTCATGTATAAAACTGGCCGGGCGTGGTGGCACATGCTTTTAATCCTAGCACTTGGGAGGCAGAGTCAGGCAGATCTTTGTGAGTTCAAGGCCAGCCTGGTCTACACAGTGAGTTCCAGGACAGCTGGGGCACAGGGAGACCCTGTCTCAAAAGACAAAAAAAAAATAAAATAAAAATAAAAACAACTGGAGATTCTTAGGTAAACAGGACAAAAAAAAAAAAAAAAAAAAAGAAAAAAGAAAAATAAAATCAAGTCAACTGTGTAATTCCGTCTTTTTTTGTTTTGGGGTCTAACAAACAAAGCAGGCAGGGTGGGTGGACTGCTATACTTTGAGGGTGACAAGGAACATCACATTCAATCTCATCGTGTCCACCAGTGGGAACTGTTCAGTTACAGGGAGTGTCTGGTGATATAGAGTACACTTTACAACATTTCTGTGGCTGCCACTGAGAGCTGCAAGAGTAACTTCCACAGAACCTTGGCCTGGCCCACTTGGGCATCATCTCCCATCCTTACCTGGAAAGTTTTCAGCTTATGCCTGGAGATGTGAATGAGGGGCCCAGAGCGGTCTAGCTGCCAGAGTAACTGTACCAAAGTGTCCCCCACCCAGTGCAGAGATGACCCAGCTGAACTGGAATCAAAGTGGGCATTTCTGAACATGCAACCCCCAGCCATGGCCTTCTGGTGAGGGTCAAGTACCAAAGTGTCCCCCACCCAGTGCAGAGATGACCCAGCTGAACTGGAATCAAAGTGGGCATTTCTGAACATGTAACCCCCAGCCATGGCCTTCTGGTGAGGGTCAAGACGAACGGCTTTCTTCAAGAATCCCTCAAGGTATCTAGAGGAGCCGGGACCACTGACATGGGCTTGGGAGAGGATGGGGTAGCCAGAGGGTCGGTACTGGCCAGGGAGCCACAAGGGGAGTGGGGGAGGGGGGAATAATAATTTATTTGGAAAATCTTAGTGGTCCTGTGTTTGGGGTTCACACTTTCTGGTGTCATTGTTTTGGGGTGTGTTTCAGCGTGCAAGCTGGAGCATGCTCTGTTCCAGCTGTGCTGCTTTGGCTGTTTGGACTCTGGCCTCTGTCACTTGGCTGTGGGACTTCACGGCAGCTCCCAGTGCTGGAGACCATGAGGGAAAAGAAAATATTGTAGTAAAGAAGTTGAATTCTTGTGCTCAGATTCTGAGCAGGCAGAGGCTCCTGCTCAGGTCTGACTCCCGTGGGATGTGCCTCCAGCATGCTGGCAGACTCTGGGCTGCGAGCACAGGGTGAGCTTCAGAAGCGACTCAGGGGAGCCCGAGGGAGGCAGTGGCACTGGGGAGCAGGGGGAGCAGCTCTGGGGCACACTGAGTTTCCTCTGCTTGATCCCAACTTGGAAGCAGCAGGGGCTTCAGCAGATGTGAGTCAGGGATCATTTGGGGCCATCATTGTAGAGGATAATTTCACCTGGACTGTAGTTGTGGTGAGAATTCTGTTTAGGTAGAGCCTGGCTGTGTCTGTTTGTATATTTAGTCACAGTATTGGCGACTTTTCTCTTTGCTGTCATAAAACAACTTAACTTTGATTTGAACTCACAGTTTAGGGGACAGTCTGTCATGGTGGGGAGGACGTGTTGGCAGGAGTGTGTGACAGCTGGTCACATCACATTCATGGCCAGGAAGCAGAGAGTGACAGGTGTTTGTGCTCAGCCAAGAACACTGGTCCATGGAACAGGGCTACCCAGTAGGTGATCCTCCCACCCAGGTAAGGCGGTCCTCCCACCCAGGTAATGTGGTCCTCCCACCCAGGTAATGTGGTCCTCCCACCCAGTTAAGGTGGTCCTCCCTCCCAGGTAAGGTGATCCTCCCACCCAGTTAAGGTGGTCCTCCCACCCAGGTAACGTGATCCTCCCACCCAGTTAAGGTGATCCTCCCACCCAGGTAATGTGATCCTCCCACCCAGGTAATGTGGTCCTCCCACCCAGTTAAGGTGGTCCTCCCACCCAGGTAATGTGATCCTCCCACCCAGTTAAGGTGGTCCTCCCACCCAGGTAATGTGATCCTCCCGCCCAGTTAAGGTGGTCCTCCCACCCAGGTAATGTGGTCCTCCCACCCAGTTAAGGTCGTCCTCCCACCCAGGTAATGTGGTCCTCCCACCCAGGCAATGTGGTCCTCCCACCCAGTTAAGGTGGTCCACCCAGTTAAGATGGTCCTCCCACCCAGTTAAGGTGTTCCTCCCACCCAGGTAATGTGATCCTCCTGCCCAGGTAATGTGATCCTCCTGCCCAGGTAATGTGATCCTCCCACCCAGGTAATGTGATCCTCCCGCCCAGTTAAGGTGGTCCTCCCACCCAGTTAAGGTGGTCCTCCCACCCAGTTAAGGTGGTCCTCCCACCCAGTTAAGGTGGTCCTCCCACTCCTGTTCTATATCTTGATGGCCCAGAGCCTGTCTTCTAGGTGGTTCCAGAGCCCATCAGATTGACAATACTTTCCCAGGTACTCACCCGGGAAAGCTTTGTTCATTCACTGTGAAACAGGTGAGGTCCACAGTAAGGAGACAAAGGGCAAACGAGGTCTGGGCCTTTACCTGCTGTTGAATGCATGCTTTCAACACTGTTCTGTGCACAGGTCAGGCCAAAGGACAGAACAGTTATGGAACAGAAAACAGCCTGCCTCAGCCAAGATGAAGCCAGTGGGGCTTGAGGTGGACATGCAAAGACGGTGGGAACTGAGGAAAGTCTTGTCCACCCCCCCACTCCCCCACCCCCACTGTGAGATGTCCTCTCCAAGCCCCGAGTCTGCTGCAGATCACATCTCTGCCATCTGGGTTGTGGTCCCAGGTCCCAGGATCCTTTGCAGGAGCTTGAGGCATTTTTCCTAGAACATCAGGTCTTTGCTGGAGCCTGTGGGTACTTGATGGACGACTAGGATGGGGTGAAAGGCTTGCCATCTTCCCCTTGTCCTGCCTTCCCCTTTGTGGCCTCAGCCTTTGGGTCAGACTGTATCTAGCTCTGGATGCAAGCATGGTAATCACTGAGAAACATTTTTTGGTCTTTTGAGACAGGGTTTCCCTGAAGCCCCAGCTGGCCTTGAACTTGCTACATAGACCAGGCTGGCCTTGAACTCACAGAGATCCTCCTGCCTCCTGAGAACTGGGATTAAAGGCGTATACCACCACGCCCAGCTGAGAAACATTTTTGTCTAAATCTGTTACTCAGGGTGAACTTGCCTGTTGTTCACTGGGGCCCCGATTGTTTCTCCTACCCTACCCTTGTCCCTTCTCAGCAACTCAAGAGCTGAATGTCCTTTAGCCATATCTGATGCCTAGTGTAACCCAGCAGTTCCTGAATCAAGCTGCCTGCTCATCAGCACTCCGTGCAAGGCTGGGTGCTGGCACATAAGAAAAGCATCTTTGCAATCTGCCTATGACCAGTGTAGGAGCACCGGTCTTCAGTCTACCCCATGCCAGTCTACCCTGTGCGTGCGGGAGGATCCACTTTGAACTGGGAGCTAGTGCTCAGCTAGCACACCTCAGGGCTCATGGATGAGAGTCAAGGGATTTCTCTGACTCTACCCCAAGGAGGAGCAAACAACGTGGCCTAGCTGGGTGATGCTGGGTGGGGCAATGGTGTGCAGTGGCATGGAGTTGGGGGACCTATGATTGGTCCTGGGAACTGATGTCATTTGGTATAAAAGCAGATTGTAGCAAGGAATAAATTGAATTTCCCAGTAACATCATCATGGAATTCCCAGCCATAATCTTTTTTAATTATTTTGAGCATACAGGCTGTGGTGGTTTGAATGAGTGTCCCCTATAGGCTCTAGGTATTCAGACATTTGTCTCCAGTTGGTGGCACTGTTTTTGGAGGTCTTAGAAGGTGTGGCCGTGCTGGAGGAAGTGCATTGTTGGGGGCAGGCTTAGTGAGTTTTAACAAGTGGTCTACAGTTGCTCTCTCTTCTTCCTGTGCTCTTTGTGAGATGTGACCCTCGGCTTGCTGCTGCAGTCTCCAGCCGCCATGCCTCCCGCCACAATGGACTCTAATTCCATGGAACTGTCAATTGTAAGCTCAAATAAACTCTTCCTTTTATAAGTTTCTTTGTCATGGTGCTTTATCACAGCAACAGAAAAGTGACTAATACAGTAATTTGGTACCAGAGAGTGTGCTGTTGGCTGTGAAGAACCTGACCATGTGGATATTTGGAGAAATGTGGAAGACTTTGGAACTTTGGGCTAGAAAGGCTGTTGACTACTGTAAGCAGAGCTTAAAGGGCCATTCTAGTAGAAGCCTGGAAGAAAGCATTGCTGCAAAAGATGTGGTTCCAGAGGATATTTTGATAAAGAGTCTGGCAGCAGTTTGCCGGCAGCCCAAATGCTTGCCTGATGCTAAGTTGAAAAGCAATGGGGGCTGGAGAGATGGCCTAGCAGTTAAGAGCACCGACCCCTCTTGCAGAGGACCCGGGTTTGATTCCCAGCACCCACAGGGCAGCCGAGAACCGTCTGAAACTCCAATTCCAGGAGAACTCCAGTTCCTGGGGAATCTGACACCCTCTTCTGACCTCCGCGGCATTGCACGACACGGGTACACAGACTTGCATGCAGACAGTACATTCATAAACATACAGAAATAAATAAAAAAAAAAGGAAAAGCAATGGACTAATATCTTTGGCAGAGGATATTTCAAGACAGCCTAACATAGAAATGGTGGTGTGGCTTTTAATGGTGAATATTGTGCAGATCTACAGTGAAGAAGAGCAGATGGGGCAGAAAGAAATGCAGAATGTACAGTTTGGATCTGAAAACTGCACTAGGAAGATTAAAGGTGGGGCCAAGGCATGTGAAGGAGAGGCTCCCTTTCATAAGGAGACTAAAGTGATTAAGGAGAGGCCTGGAGATTTACAAGTAAACAAAAGAATCAGTACCTTCAGGGCAAGACCACACCCAGCTAATCCTCCAACAAGTCCAGGGCAGAGAAAAATTGCAAATGTGGTTAAAGTAGGAGAGATTCCATCCTGAACTTGCAGCCAGATTCGGCAATTTCATTCACGTGATGCTGGCTTTAGAGGCATGAAGTTTGCAAGAGTGAAGGGGTCATCAGTTCTTCCTCCACGGTTTCAGAGAGCCAAAAAGGTCAGGCAGAGTACAGCAGGGGTGTCCCTGAATAAAGAAGGCCCTGATAGGCCATTGCATGAAGCTGTGAATGTGAAGCCTGGTTGGCAGCGGAGACCCCAAGAAGACATTCGAGATGCCAGACCTGTGAGATATTTGCCAAGGAGAGCTGCATACAGGGAGTGGTACCAGCCTAAGAAAGAGATGTGTGTTGCAAGCAAAGCTGGAAGAGCTGAGCCATCTAAGCCCTTTGGAAGTCAAGTCCCAGAAGTCGCACATGGAGCTACTGGACTTGGTGTTTGCCCTGCTGGTTTTCGGTCTTGTTTTGGTCCAGTATTTCCTCACTATGCCTCTATTCCTCCCTTTTGGAATGGGAATGTGTATTCGGTTCCACTGTACGTTGGGAGTATGTAATTTGTCTTTTGATTTTACAGGAGCTTACAGTTTAGGAGATTGGCCTGAGTCTCAGAAGAGACTTTGGACTGTGGACTTTTGAATGGCATTGAGACTGGTAAAGACTGTGGGGACTTTTAAGGTTGGACTAAATGCATTTTGCATTTTATATGGTCAGGAGCCTATGGGGGCCAGGGTGTGGAATGTGGTGGTTTGAATGAGTGTCCCCCATAGGCTCTAGGTATTCAGGCATTTGTCTCCAGTTGGTGGCACTGTTTTTGGAGGTCTTAGAAGGTGTGGCCGTGCTGGAGAAAGTGCATTGTTGGGGAGCAGGCTTAGTGAGTTTTAACAAGCCTCGTGGTCTACAGTTCCTCTCTCTGCTTCCTGTGCTCTTTGCAAGATATGACCGTCAGCTTCCTGCTGCAGTCTCCAGCTGCCATGCTTCCCGCCACAATGGACTCTAATTCCCTGGAACCGTCAATCGTAAGCTCAAATAAACTCTTCCTTTTATAAGTTCCTTGTTCATGGTTCTTTATCACAGCAACTGAAAAGTGACTAATACACAGGCCAAGGCAGGCCTGCATTTCGTTCAGGTGGCCAGTGGGTTGGAAAGAGGTCCCCATGCGGACCACCAATCTAGGTAGCTGGTGTTGTGAGTGGACATAGTCTGAAGATAGGCCAATAGCCATTAGCCTGAAAATTCCTGTCTGGGGTTCAACAGTCTCTGGGTAGGTGTGAAGTCATGGCCAAGAGTGGAACATGTGTCTCGTGGTTCCAGGCTAAGGGCCTGAGTTGTAAGTACCACCCAGGCTGGGCTACAGGAAGTAGCCGGCTGGTCTCTGTGCAGAGAGGCCAGTTCCCTGCAGCAGCTGCTGGCAGGTGCTGTGTCCCCGTCCCCTTAGCAAGGCTGCGTGGTCCTTGTTCAGCACAAAAGAAAGCTTCCTACAACCCAGAAAGTCACTACAAGCTGATGCTGTCTTTTGACCAGTGAGCTGGGACCCCCGAGTGTGTCTTCTGGTTAGCTGGTGCTGAAGTAGGTACACATTGATTAAACCAATGGGCTGATGTCTTCATAAAGAGCCTTGATTTATCATAACATGTAGCTTGGTCTCATGTCTACATTCACGTGGCAAAAGCCACCTTTGTCCGGTTGGTACCAGATTATCTTGGCCTGTCTTTGTTTCCCATTTACTCACAGTGTGAACCTTGACTGTTGAATCCATGCTGTGAATCACCTGTGATAAATCCTTTGTTGCCTAAAGCCCTCCAAATATTTCTACCATTGTCCCCAGGGCTCAGATCGAGAGCTGCGTCTGGAGTTCTAACCTTGACTCAGTTCCACACATCCTATGTGGTCAGGGTGAATGAACGATGCCACTCCCCTGGGCCTCCCATTGCTGTGAGGGGGAAGTGATGAGGTCCACTCTGCTGACCCTACCTGGGATGTTGCAGTGATTCCATGCAGACCTAGAAGTCAGCTAAAGAGACCTGTGTGAGAGCCGTCTGCTAGGCTGCCGGACACAGTGCATGCTTTAGATAGCTAGCTGTCCATGAGTCTGGCTTCCTCTTCAGGTGCTAGTGGAGGGCTGGTCCCAGGTCTCTCCATGTCTGCTGCATCCTTGTTCCTGGGAACAGCACTCTCCTGCACACCATGTTCTTTCTTCGTTGTGTCCATCTTTGCCCCTTCTACTGGGTTAGGGGCCCACCCTCCCCACCATGATCTGGGCTCAGCTAATTACATGCACTCTAATCCTGTTTTCAAATAAAGTTATATCCTGAGGTTTGGACTCAGCATATGAACTTGGGGCATGATCTTCAACCCACAGCCAGGCCATCAAATGTACACTATCAACACCAAGCACACAGGTTCCTTGCTGCCTAGCACTGTTGGGACCCTCCGCACTCCTGGGACAGTGGCCCCATCCTTCTATCTCTGGTTCCTCATGTGGAAAGGAGGGATGGTACACAGCTCTATGGATGGAGGGTCAGAGATAGGTCCTCGTGGGCAGGACAGAGCCTTCTGGGTGTATAACAGCCTGTTTACCCTTAGCTATTAGAAATCAGACTCTGAGCCCAGTGACTCCACATCAAGGTTCCTGGGAGCTAGTCCTCCTCAGGAGTTTCTAGTGAGAGTCTGACTGATCCTCTGTCTCTTGGAAACTTGGTTGTTAGAGGTGCAGTGCTAAGCTTACCCTACACAAGGTCTTTAGTGCTTTTATGCCTTTCTGAGTGCAGACTCATCATGGGCTCATTTCCACGGTCCTTCTTCCTCCTGGGCCTTGTCAGAGCTCCCTGCACACCCAGAATACTTCAGTTTTATGGACGGGGCCTCAAAGCCACTGTTGTTGACAAAGGGCTAACAGGCCTTTCCATTATAGACCTTGTGCAAAGTGAAATAAGGCCCTTGTTAGAAAACAACCCAGAACTTTAAGACCCAGAAAGCAGGTGGTTTCACAAGAGGGTGGATGCCCAAAAAGCTAGACCTGGCTGGTGTCACCTAGCCAGTGTCTTGCATAAACACATACTTCCAAGCACCCTAGGCATCCTCAGATGCAGAGCTGACCGGGGAAGGGAGCCACACAGACCTCCACTTCTCAGAAGGTCACGAGTGGCAGCACCCCCTCCTGCAGGGAGAGGGCAAGCTGTGACACCCCCAGCTCCCTTTCAGCATGCTTAATGACACCATTATTTAAAGTGCCATGTTCAATTGGTGGAGCAGGATGAGATAAATAAGCCACAGGGCATCTGGGCCATTGCATGTATTGATTCATGAGACTTCTTGTAAAGCAGGGAAAAGAAGAAACAATTACAGGCCGAAAAACAATTTAATTTTTTAAGTGGATCCATTAAATTTTACACTTGAATGATGAATCAGAGTGGTAATGCAGGCTGCCTGGACCCCCCCCCCCACTCCCCCCAGCTTCCTGCCTGCACCACGCCAGTGATCTCAAGTTCAGGGGTGAAGTCTCTCTGTGATGATGCAGCATTTGGCCCCGCACCCTGGTTATTTGTTTAGCCAGGCACGGTAGCATGGACCTACTGTGTGGTCCAGGGCTGTGTTTATCTGTGTTTATCTGGAAGTGTCTGGCTTGAGCCCTGGGCTCCTGGGAGGTGCTTGGCTCCTGGCTTATACTCCCAAGCTGAAGGTCTTTGCTATAGGCTGGGCAGGTCTCCATTGCCTAGGCTGAGGTGGGGAGGAGGTTCTGAGACCTTCTTAGGTGAGGCTTCTGAGAAGATGGAAAGTGGGCATGTGGAGAACCGGTCGCCCCTGTGTGCCTGGGCCCAGTGGAGATGGGCACAGAGTCTGGGTGAAGTCTTCAGTCACCAGCACTGAGATTGGCACCCATCATGGGAAAGGGCAGACATGTCACAGCTTTGAGGGATGACCGGATAGGTGCTCCAATCCTGGGAGTCTCCGGGGTGCCACTTCACAGGGCTGATGTTACCTGTCCCTTGTCATAATGGACCAAGGAGAGCAGAGCAGCCCCCCTTTTCCAGAGGGAGTTGCAAGGCCCCATATAGATCTCTCTCTCTCTCTCTCTCTCTCTCTCTCTCTCTCTCTCTCTCACACACACACACACACACACACACACACACACACACACACAC
>VZQC01010746.1:1159660-1182080 GCA_009823505.1 Rhizomys pruinosus
AACAACAACAACAACAACAACAGAAAGGACTGCATCAAAGAACTGACTGAAACAGTGAAAAAAAAAGACTGAGAGAAAGATGCAGGGCATGTATCGCAGAATACATAATCTGGGTTGGGGTGGGGGTAAAGGAAAGGGTAATATGTTTAAATGGAACTGAAAATGATGTATGAAATACATAAAACATCAATAAATGTATATTAAAACAAAAGAAGGTGTGGCCATGCTAGAGGAAGTACGTTATTGGGGGCAGGCTTAGTGAGTTTAACAAGCCTCGTGGTCTCCAGTTGCTCTCTCTTTTGGCTTCCTGTGCTCATTGCGAGATGTGACCCTCGGCTTGCTGCTCCAGCTCCAGCTGCCATGCCTCCCGCCACAATGGACTCTAATTCCCTGGAACCGTCAATGGTAAGCTCAAATAAACTCTTCCTTTTATAAGTTCCTTGGTCATGGTGTTTTATCACAGCAACAGAAAAGTGACTAAAACAAACCGTATGTTAATTCCAAAATACATTTTGGCGTTCACATTTTTCCCTTTAATTTTATATTACTCTAAAATATGAATACATATCCTCTGCCCATATATGGTAATTATAACGTCTGAAAATAAGTGGTAGGTCAATTCTAGAGCCCATTAAAAGAGTGACATTATAACAGCACAGTTGCTTTCAGATAAAAAGAAATTTACCAATAACATTGCTCAGCTTGCCTTTTAACTGGATATTTGGTGTTAGCATCCACAAATGAGGGAAACCATTGGCTGTTTGTTTTTCTGGGACTGTGTTACTTCACTTAGCATAATGGCTTCTAATTCCATCCATTCACTTGCAAAGTTCATAATGTCATCTTTCTTTACCCCTGCATAGAACTCCATGTGTAGCTGTACCACATTTCTGTTATCCACTTGTCAGTTGAGGGGCATTTGTGTTGGTTCCAGCTCTTTGCTATTGTGAAGACAGCTGCAATAAACATAGATGTGCATGTATCTTTTCAGTAGGATGAGTCTTGTGAGTATATACCCAGGAGTGGTATGACTGGGTCAGGTGATAGGCTCATTTTGAGTCTTTTAAGGGTTCTCCACACTGCTTTCCACAGTGGCTGTATGTTCCCATCAGCAGTGGATGAGTGTTCCCCTTTCCCCTCAACTTTTCCAGCATTTGGTGTCTTTTGTTTTCTTGATTTTAGCCAGTATTATCAGAGTGAGATGATATGTTAGAGTGGTTTTGATTTGCATTTCCTTAATTATTAACAATGTTGAACACTTTTTAAGATGTTTCTCAGCCATCTTTACTTCTTTGTGAAGTCTCTGTTCAGCTCTTTACTCCATCTTTTTAGTGAGTCATTTGTTTTCTTACTTCTTTGTTTTTTGAATAGTTTATATATTCTGGATGTTAATGCTCTGTCAGATGTATCACTGGTGAAGGTTTCCTCCTACTCTGTGGGTTTTCTCTTCACTTCCATGATTGTTTCTTTCACTGTACAGAAGCTTTTCAGTTTGATAAGGTCCCACTTGTTAACTGTTGACCTTATTTCCTGTATGGCTGATGTTCGATTTAGAAAGTCTTTTCCTATATCTATGTCTCGTTGGTTGCTATCAACATTTTCTTCTATCTGCTTCAGAGTTTTGAGTTTCATGTTGAGGTCTTTGATCCACGTGGAGTTGATTTTTGTACAGGGAGAGAGGTAGGGGTTTAATTTTATTTTTCTACAAATGATGATCCAGTTTTGCTAACACCATTTGCTGAAGATGTTATCTTTCCCCCATTGAGCTTTTTTGACCCCTTTGTTGAAAGTATGAGCTCAAGTTTGGATCTTCAGTTTTGTTCCATTGGTCAACAGGGTTGTTTTGTGCCAGTACCACGCTGTCTTTATGACTATAGCCCTGAATATAGATTGAAGTCTGGTAAGGTGATCCCTTCTGTATTGCACTTTTTGATCAGGGTTGCTTTAGCTACTCGGAGTCTTTTGTTTTTCCATGTGAGTTTAAGGATTTTTTTCCAAGTCTGTGAAGAAACTCATGGGGATTTTAATTGGGATTTCATTGAATCTGTATATTAATTTGGGTAGAATGGACATTTTTGATATATTAATTTTTCCAATCCATGAGCATGGAGGTCTTTCCATCTTTTGATAACATCTTCAATGTCCTTCAGGGGTTTAAAATTTTGTTGTAGAGATCTTTGGTGTCTTTTGTTAGGTTTGTTCCCAGGTATTTTATTTTATTTTATTTTACTTTACTTTATTTTATTATTTTATTTTTGAGGCTATTGTGACAGGGAAGGTCTCCTTATATACCTTCTCCAATTGCTTGTTGGTGTAAAGAAAGGCTACAGATTTTTCTAGGTTATTTTTGTATCCCACCACTTTACTGAAACTCTTAATCATTTCTAGGAGTTTTCTGGTGATGTTTCTAGCATCCCCCAGGTAAACTATCATATCATCTGCAAAAAGGGATAGCTTGACTTCCTCTTTTCCAATTAGTACTCTTTTAATTTCCCTTTCTTACCTTATTGCCCTAACAAGTGTTTCAAGCACTATATTGAAGGAGTGGCGATAGGGGGCAGCCTTGCCAGGTTCCTGCCTTTAAGGGAAATGCTTCTAATTTTTCTCCATTTAGGATGATGTTGGCCTTGGGTCTGTTGTACATGGCTTTGATTATGTTGAGGAATGTTCCCTCCAGTCCAATTTCCTCTAGAACTTTCAACATGAAGGGATGCTGGATCTTGTCAAAGGCTTTCTCTGTATCAATTGAGATGATTGGGTGATTTTTGTCTTTCAGTCCATTTATGTGTTTTATGATATATATTGATTTACGTATGTTGAACCATCCCTGAATCTCTGGTATGAATCCAACTTGGTCATGATGGATGATCTTTTTGATGTGGGTCTGTATGAAATTTGCAAGTATTTGGTTGAGAATTTTTTCATCTATGTTCATTAATGAGATGGGTATATAATTTTCTTTTTTGGCTGTGTCTTTGCTTGGTTTTGGTGTTAGAGTGATGCTGGCTTCATAGAAGGAATTTGGGAGATTTCCCTCTGCTTGTATCCTTCTGAACAGTTTGAGTAGTAATGGTTATAAGACCTCTTTAAATGTTTTATAGAATTTTGCTGTGAAACCATCTGGACCTGGGCTTTTTTTAATTGGGAGGTTTTTTTTTTATTACATTTTCTTTTAAAATTATTATTATTATTAATTTTATTTATTATTTTATGTGTATGAGCGTACTGTCTGCATGTTGGTGCACCTGTGTCATGCAATGCTGTGGAGGTCAGAAGAGAGTGTTGGATCCCCCTGGAACTGGAGTTAAAGATGGTTCTTAGTCACCATGTGGGTGCTGGGAATCAAACCCAGGTCCTCTGCAAGAGCAGTCGGTGCTCTTAACTGCTGAGCCATCTCTCCAGCCCCTACATTTTCAATTTCCTCAAATATTATGGGTCTGTTTAAATTGTCAGTCTCTTTTTGGTTAAGCTTAGTTGGTTCCCAGGATTTCAGTATTCATCCATTTCTCTTAGGTTTTCAAATTTAGTAAAGTATAGGTTTTTGAAGTATTCCCGTATGATTGTCTGGATCTTTTCTTTGTCTGTTGTGATGTTTCCCTTTTCACCACGAATACTATTGGAATTGCTCTTTCTTTTGATTAACTGGGCTAGAGGTCTGTCTATGTTGTTTATCTTTTCAAAGAACCAGCTTTTGGATTCATTGATTTTTTTGTATTGTTTTCTTTAGTTCTATTTCATTGATTTCTGCTCTGATTTTTGTTATTCCTATCTGTTGGGTTTGGGGTTCATTTGTTGTTGTCTCTCAAGTGTTTTTAGCTGCAGTGTTAGATCGTTTATTTGTTCCTTTCTGTTTTTTTCTTTAATGTGGGCACTTAGGGCTATAAATATCCCTCTTAGGACTGCTCTTAAAGTAGCCCACAGGTTTTGTTGTGTTACATTGTCTTTTTCATTTAGTTCCATGAATACTTTTATGTCATTCTTTATTTCTTCCCTGACCCATTCATTATTCAGGATTCTGTTGTTTAGTCTATATGTATTCTTGTAGCTAGTAGGGCTTATTCTGGTGTCAATATTGAGCTTTATTACACTCTGTGATAGAATGCATGAAATAATTTCAATCCTTTTGTATTTTTTGAGATTTCTTTTTTGTCCCTGTATGTGGGCAATTTTGGAGAATGTTTCTTGGGGCACTGGGTAGAAAGTATATTCTCTGGTGTTTGGTGTATTGTATTGTTATGTTCCAATGTCTCTCTGTTTATTTATTGTCCAGTTGATCTATCCAAGGGACTCAGTGGGGTGTTGAAGTCTCCTACTCTTAGTGTGCTGGGAATAATGTGTGTCTTGAGGTCCTGCAGAGTAGTGTTTATAAAGTTTGATGCACTTGAGTTTGGTACATAAACATTTAGGATTGTGAAATCTTCCTGGTTAAATGTTCCTTTGATAAGATATAATGGCCCTCTTTGTCTCTTCTCATTAACTTTACTCTGAGGTCTATTTTGTCAGCTATTAGAATGGCAACTCCTGGTTGCTTTTTGGTATCATTTGCTTAAAGTATTTTTTTTCTATCCTTTCACTGTAAGTTTGTGTCTGTCCTTGATGGTGAGATGGGTTTCTTGTAGACAGAATGTAGATGGATTCTGTTTCCTAATCCATTCTTCCCGTCTGTACCTTTTGATTGGGGAGTTTAGGCCATTAATATTTAAGGTTATTATTAAGAGATGTGTGTTGCTTCCTTTCAACTTATTTTTTGTTTGCTAGGTTTGTATTTACAATGTTATGCTTTTATTAATTTCTGTCTTTAGTTGCTTGGGGATAGTTACTCCTTTCCTCTGTTCTTTGAATTTCTTCAAGTATTTTCTTGAGGGTTCGCTTTCTGGACATAAATTCTTTCATCTTGTTTATGTCATGAAAAATTTTTCTTTCTCCATCAACTATAATTGACATTTTTGCTGGGTATAGTAATCTTGGTTGGCATCTAAAGTCATTTAGCACTGGGGATACTTTGGTCCACATTCTTCTGGCTTTCATACTTTGCACTGAGAAGTCAGCTGTAATTCTGATGGGTTTTCCTTTATATGTAACTTGTTGTTTTTCTCTTGTGGCTTTCAGTATTTTGTCTTTGTTTTGAGCATCTAGCTTTTTAACTATGATATGATGTGGGGAATTTCTTTTCTGGTCTTGTCTATTTGGTGTTTTATGTGTCTTTTTTATTGTTTCCTTTTTTCTCCCACATTTGTATTTTAGATTTTATTTAAAATTCTACCCAGGGCATCAATGCAGTAAGAGGCGCTCTGTTGTCTATGCAGCGCTGCTCAGGGGTAATCAAGTCAGAAGTTTGGGATCCATGGGAAGGGCGCAGAGCTCCTGTTGAATCTGGCATCTTGACATCTGGCATGAGACTGGCCAGAGACTGCTGTGAGCTTCTGCACAACCCCATGAAGGCAGCCTTTCTCAGCACTGTCTCTGCAGCAGGTGTAGGCTCACCTTCTTGTTGGGAGTCAGGACAATTTTGGCTATACTTTTCACTTCCCCCATGTCAGAAGCTGGGGCCACCTTATATTGTTGTATCAGCCTTGACAGCACCAGTGCATCTCCAGCTCTGCAATCCTGCAGCCCAGGCAGGCCTGAACCCCATAGCCAAAGGGCACAGAGCCAAATGGGTGTTGGACCTGGGGGTTCTCAGACCTGCTCTTCCTCAGCCATTGGTGAGGCCAGAGCTCTCAGGCTCAGAAAAGGTGCTGGGATCCCGGGACACCACATAGTGGCAGAACACAAACTGGGTATTCTTAGGGAAGAGGAAGCCATCAATTTCAGTTTTCTTTTCCACCAAGATCCGAGAGTTTGAAGGGACCACAGGGTAGAGGTGCAGGGTCTCCTTAATCAAAGCCTTGAGCAGGGGCATGTGCGCAAAGTCCTTGTGCTGAGGCACCTTCTCAGAGGGCACCACACTCACAACTTCCTTGTACAGAGCCTCCTGGATCTCTGGGTTCTTTGAAAGGTGGTACAGGGCCCAGGTTAGTGTGTTGGATGTCATGTCTACTCTGGCCAAGAGCAGCTCAGCAAAGGTGCTGATGGCTTCTTGAGGGCTGAGCAATTCCTTGGTCATCAGGAAGTAGAGGTAGCCAGACACCTGGACCCCATCTGTCCCAGCTGCCTGGAGCTGGGCTTCTACCTCCTTGACCTTTTCATCAATCAGCTTCTTCCCAAAAGAGAAGATGCTGTCCCAACTGTTCAGGTATCACCTCCAGAAGGGCAGCAGAGGACGAGTCCACTTGGGAAGAAAGGTGAGATAGACTGAGTTCTTGAACATGAGCCCAACAGATCTGATGAAGGTGGAGGTGTCCTCAGGGATGGAGGACTCCAGGCAGCTGATCCCTTTCTCAAATAGGATGTAGCAGATAGCTGAGAAGTAAAGACATCACTGCAGGCAAGGCCATGAGCCAGAGAACTCAGGGCCCAGAGGATCTCCCAGCCTCTTTCTGCCCCCAGCCTCTACCATCAAGGGTAACTTCCTGTCTTTTTTTTTTTTTTTTAAATCAAAGTACCTTCCAGTGACTGGGAGCCAGGAGCTGAGCCCAGGCCCACTGGACAGGCTCAACATTACTGTGATGGGAGCAACGGTGTCTCTCACAGTTGGAGCAGCCCACCTCAAGGCAGTGCCAAGCCACACTGGTCAGAGCAGCTCCTCAAAGCTGCTTCTGGGTGAGTGCTGACTTCTGTGCAGTGGGTGAGGAAAACCAGCCTCCCATTCACCACCCAATAACTAGCTATCTCCAGAGTTGGGGAGGTAGTTGAATGCCTATCATGAAAGCCCAATTGCTCCTTGTGCTGGTTAGTTTCTTCAATTCAACACAAACTAGAGTCATTTGGAAAGCAGATTGGTGTGTGTCCTTGTCTGTGGGGCATTCTTTCTATGGTGTTATGATGCCTACATTATGGTTACATCAACACAAGCCTGACTCTTAAATTGAGATTTCAAGAGTGTTCCAGAACTCAGAGAACACTCATTCCCCCAGGTAGCTCTCAGAACCCTCTGTCTCCTGGAACTTGCTGATGCAGCTGTATCTGGAACTCTGTATTTAGAAGTGTGTCCTTGAGGCAAGTCCCACCAAAGATTTTACTGAAAATGGTTTCTCCAGCTTCAATTGGGAAGAACAGGTTGGATCCACCCTAAGCCTAACAGACCGTCCTACTTTTCCATCCCAGTTCTAACACATCTCATTTACCCCAGGTCAGTGTTCTTCACCATATCCACTGTGCTCAGCTCTGTTATTTAGTTCTGACATGTTAATTCTCAAGCGCAACCACATTCATTCATTATCTTTTTGGGTGGAATACCAAATTGAGGTTGCCAAGGAAACAAGATCAGGTGTCCAGGTCATGAGACACTAGAACACATGGTTTTGTGGGGTTAATTAAAAATCTTTAGTCCCCTCTCTTGACTTCCTGTGCTCATTGCGAGATGTGAACCTTGGCTTTCTGCTCCAGCTCCAGCCACCATGCCTCCTGCCACAATGGACTCTAATTCCCTGGAACCTACAATTGTAAGCTCAAATAAACTCTTCCTTTTATAAGTTCCTTAGATCGTGATGGTTTTATCACAGCAACAGAAAAGTGACTAATACGGTTATTTGGTACCAGAGAGTGGGCTGTTGGCTGTGAAGAACCTGACCATGTGGGTGTTTGGAGAAATGTGGGAGTTTGGAACTTTGGGCTAGAAAAGCTGTTGACTACTGTAAACAGAGCTTAATGGGCCATTCTAGTAGAAGCCTGGAAGAAAGCATTGGTGCAAAAAATGTAGTTCCAGAGGAAAATAAAGATTTAGGCAGCAACTGGGATATTTTGATAAAGAGTCTGGCAGCAGTTTGCCCACAGCCCAAATGCTTGCCTGATGCTTAGTTGAAAAGCAATGGACTAATGTCTTTGGCAGAGGATATTTCAAGACAGCCTAATGTAGAAATGGTGGCGTGGCTATTAATGGTGAATATTGTACAGATCTACAGTGAAGAAGAGCAGATGGGGCAGAAAGAAATGCAGAATGTACAGTTTTGATCTGAAAAGCCCACTAGGAAGATTAAAGGTGGTGCCAAGGCATGTGAAGGAGAGTTTCCTTTTGACAAGGAGATTAAGGAGAGGCCTAGCTATTTACAAGTAAACAATGGAAAAAGTGAGATTAAAGTGATGAAGGAGAGGCTTCCAGATTTACCTTCAGGGCAAGACCACACTCAGTTAAGCCTCCAACTTTTGAAAAGAAAATACTGAAAGGGCAGAGAAAATTTGTGAATGTGGTTGAAGTAGGACAGGGTCCATCCCAAACTTGCAGCCAAACTGGGAAGTTTCATTCACATGGTGCTGGCTTTAGAGGCATGAAGGATGCAAGAGTGAAGGGGTCATAAGTTCTTCCTCTGCAGTTTCAGAGAGCCGCAGAGGCCAGACAGAGTGTAGCAGGGGTGTCCCTGCATAAAGAAGGCCCTGATAGGCCATTGCATGAAGCTGTGAATGTGAAGCCTGGTTGGCAGGGGAGACCCTAAGAAGACATTTGAGATGCCAGAGCTGTGAGATATTTGCCAAGGAGAGCTGCATACAGGGAGTGGTCCCAGCCTAAGGAAGAGATGTATGCTGCAAGCAAAGCTGGAAGAGCTGAGCCATCTCAGCCCTTTGGAAGTCAAGTCCCAGAAGTCACACATGGAGCTACTGGACTTGGTGTTTGCCCTGATGGTTTTTGGTCTTGTTTTGGTCCAGTATTTCCTCACTATGCCTCTGTGGTGGTTTGAATGAGTGTCCCTCATAGGCTTTAAGTATTAAGACATTTTGTCTCCAGTTGGTGACACTGTACTTGGAGGTCTTAGAAGGTGTGGCCATGCTGGAGGATGTATGTCACTGGGGGCAGGCTTAGTGAGTTTTAACAAGACTTGCGGTCTCCAGTTGCTCTCTCTCTGCTTTCTGTGCTCATTGCCAGATGTGACCCTCAGCTTGCTGTTCCAGCTCCAGCCACCATGCCTCCTGCCACAATGGACTCTAATTCCCTGGAACTGTCAATTATAAGCTCAAATAAACTCTTCCTTTTATAAGTTCCATTGGTCATGGTGTTTTATCACAGCAACAGAAAAGTGACTAATACAGTTATTTGGTACCAGAGAGTGGGCTGTTGGCTGTGAAGAACCTGACCATGTGGATGTTTGGAGAAATGTGGAAGACTTTGGAACTTTGGGCTAGAAAAGCTGTTGACTACTGTAAGCAGAGCTTAAGGGGCCATTCTAGTAGAAGCCTGGAAGAAAGCATTGCTGCAAAAAATGTAGTTCCAGAGGAAAATAAAGACTTAGGCAGCAACTGGGATATTTTGATAAAGAGTCTGGCAGCAGTTTGCCCACAGCCCAAATGCTTGCCTGATGCTAAGTTGAAAAGCAATGGACTAATGTCTTTGGTAGAGGATATTTCAAGACAGCCTAATGTAGAAATGGTGGCGTGGCTATTAATGGTGAATATTGTACAGATCTACAGTGAAGAAGAGCAGATGGGGCAGAAAGAAATGCAGAATGTACAGTTTTGATCTGAAAACCTCACTAGGAAGATTAAAGGTGGGCCCAAAGCATGTGAAGGAGAGGTTCCTTTTGATAAGGAGATTAAGGAGAGGCCTAGCTATTTACAAGTAAACAATGGAAAAAGTGAGATTAAAGTGATGAAGGAGAGGCTTCCAGATTTACCTTCAGGGCAAGACCACACTCAGTTAAGCCTCCAACTTTTGAAAAGAAAATACTGAAAGGGCAGAGAAAATTTGTGAATGTGGTTGAAGTAGGACAGGGTCCATCCCAAACTTGCAGCCAAACTGGGAAGTTTCATTCACATGGTGCTGGCTTTAGAGGCATGAAGGATGCAAGAGTGAAGGGGTCATAAGTTCTTCCTCTGCAGTTTCAGAGAGCCGCAGAGGCCAGACAGAGTGTAGCAGGGGTGTCCCTGCATAAAGAAGGCCCTGATAGGCCATTGCATGAAGCTGTGAATGTGAAGCCTGGTTGGCAGGGGAGACCCTAAGAAGACATTTGAGATGCCAGAGCTGTGAGATATTTGCCAAGGAGAGCTGCATACAGGGAGTGGTCCCAGCCTAAGGAAGAGATGTATGCTGCAAGCAAAGCTGGAAGAGCTGAGCCATCTCAGCCCTTTGGAAGTCAAGTCCCAGAAGTCACACATGGAGCTACTGGACTTGGTGTTTGCCCTGATGGTTTTTGGTCTTGTTTTGGTCCAGTATTTCCTCACTATGCCTCTGTGGTGGTTTGAATGAGTGTCCCTCATAGGCTTTAAGTATTAAGACATTTTGTCTCCAGTTGGTGACACTGTACTTGGAGGTCTTAGAAGGTGTGGCCATGCTGGAGGATGTATGTCACTGGGGGCAGGCTTAGTGAGTTTTAACAAGACTTGCGGTCTCCAGTTGCTCTCTCTCTGCTTTCTGTGCTCATTGCCAGATGTGACCCTCAGCTTGCTGTTCCAGCTCCAGCCACCATGCCTCCTGGCTCAATGGACTCTAATTCCCTGGAACTGTCAATTATAAGCTCAAATAAACTCTTCCTTTTATAAGTTCCTTTGGTCATGGTGTTTTATCACAGCAACAGAAAAGTGACTAATACAGTTATTTGGTACCAGAGAGTGGGCTGTTGGCTGTGAAGAACCTGACCATGTGGATGTTTGGAGAAATGTGGAAGACTTTGGAACTTTGGGCTAGAAAAGCTGTTGACTACTGTAAGCAGAGCTTAAGGGACCATTTTAGTAGAAGCCTGGAAGAAAGCATTGGTGCAAAAAATGTAGTTCCAGAGGAAAATAAAGACTTAGGCAGCAACTGGGATATTTTGATAAAGAGTCTGGCAGCAGTTTGCCCACAGCCCAAATGCTTGCCTGATGCTTAGTTGAAAAGCAATGGACTAATGTCTTTGGCAGAGGATATTTCAAGACAGCCTAATGTAGAAATGGTGGCGTGGCTATTAATGGTGAATATTGTACAGATCTACAGTGAAGAAGAGCAGATGGGGCAGAAAGAAATGCAGAATGTACAGTTTTGATCTGAAAAGCCCACTAGGAAGATTAAAGGTGGTGCCAAGGCATGTGAAGGAGAGTTTCCTTTTGATAAGGAGATTAAAGTGATTAAGGAGAGGCCTAGCTATTTACAAGTAAACAATGGAAAAAGTGAGATTAAAGTGTTTAAGTAAGAGCCTCAAGATTTACAAGTAAACAACAGAAATAGTACCTTCAGGGCAAGACTACACCCTCAAACTTTTGAAAGGAAAATACTGAAAGGGTTTTCTGCTCCAAGTTCAGGGCATAGAAAAGTTTGCAAATGTGGTTGAAATAGGCCAGGGTCCATCCCAAACTTGCAGCCAAACTGGGAAATTTCATTCACATGGTGCTGGCTTTAGAGGCATGAAGTTTGCAAGAGTGAAGGGGTCATCAGTTCTTCCACCACAGTTTCAGAGAGCTGCCAAGGTCAGGCAGAGTGCAGCAGGGGTGTTCCTGCATAACGAAGGCCCTGATAGGCCATCGCATGAAGCTGTGAATGTGAAGTCTGGTTGGCAGCAGAGACCCCAAGAAGACATTCGAGATGCCAGACCTGTGAGATATTTGCCAAGCAGAGCTGCATACAGGGAGTGGTACCAGCCTAAGAAAGAGATGTATGTTGCAGGCAAAGCTGGAAGAACTGAGCCATCTAAGCCCTTTGGAAGTCAAGTCCCAGAAGTTGCACATGGAGCTACTGGACTTGGTGTTTACCCTGCAGGTTTTTGGTCTTGTTTTGGTCCAGTATTTCCTCACTATGCCTCTATTCCTCCCTTTTGGAATGGGAATGTGTATTCGGTTCCACTGTACGTTGGGAGTTTGTAATTTGTCTTTTGATTTTACAGGAGCTTACAGTTTAGGAGATTGGCCTGAGTCTCAGAAGAGACTTTGGACTGTAGACTTTTGAATGGCATTGAGACTGGTAAAGACTGTGGGGACTTTTAAGGTTGGACTAAATGCATTTTGCATTTTATATGGTCAGGAGCCTATGGGGGCCAGGATGTGGAATGTGGTTTGAATGAGTGTCCCCCATAGGCTTTAAGTATTCAGACATTTTGTCTCCAGTTGGTGGCACTGTTCTTGGAGGTCTTAGAAGGTGTGGCTGTGCTAGAGGAAGTATGTCACTGGGGGCAGGCTTAGTGAGTTTTTTTTTTATTAATTTTATTTATTTCTGTATGTGTATGAATGTACTGTCTGCATGCAAGTTTGTGCACCCGTGTCGTGCAATGCTACGGAGGTCAGAGAGGGTGTTGGATTCCCCTGGAACTGGAGTTCTCCTGGAATTGGAGTTTCAGACGGCTCTTGGCTGCCATGTGGGTGCTGGGGATCGAACCCGGCTCCTCTGTGAGAGTGTCAGCACTCCTAACCGCTAGGCCATCTCTCCAGCCCCAGGCTTAGTGAATTTTAACAAGCCTTGTGGTCTCCAGTTGCTCTCTCTCTGCTTCCTGTGCTCATTGTGAGATGTGACCCTCAGCTTGCTGCTCCAGCTCCAGCCGCCATGCCTCCCACCACAATGGACTCTAATTCCCTGGAACCATCAATGGTAAGCTCAAATAAACTCTTCCTTTTATAAGTTCCTTTGGTCATGATGTTTTATCACAGCAACAGAAAAGTGACTAATACAAGCCTCTATTCCTCCCTTTTGGAATAGGAATGTGTATTCAGTTCCACTGTATGTTGGGAGTATGTAATGTGTCTTTTGGTTTTACAGGAGCTTACAGTTAAGATACTGTCCTGTGTTTCAGAAGAGACTTTGGACTATATACTTTTGAATATAATTGAGACTGGTAAAGACTACAGGGACTTTTAAGGTTGGACTAAATGCATTTTGCATTTTATATGGTCATGAGCCTATGGGGGCCAGGGAGTGGAATGTGATGGTTTGAATGAAAATGTCCTCCCTAGGCTTCAACTATTCAGACATTTTGTCCCCAGTTGGTGGCACTGTTCTGGAAGGTCTTAGAAGGTGGGGCCATGCTGGAGGAAGTATGTCATTGGGGGTGGGCTTCATGAGTTTAACAAGCCTTGCGTTCTCCAGTCTCTCTCTCTTGACTTCCTGCACTCATTGCGAGATGTGAACCTCTGCTTTCTGCTCCAGCTCTAGCTCCAGCTTCTATGCTTCCCACCACAACGGACTCTAATTCCCTGGAACCATCAATTGTAAGCTCAAATAAACTCTTCCTTTTATAAGTAAAAAAAAAAAACTTTAGTCCAGCTGGGTTTGGTGGTGCACGCCTTTAATCCTAGCACTTGGAAGTCAGAGGCAGGCAGATCTTTGTGAGTTCAAGGCCAGCCTGTTCTACAGAGTGAGTTCCAGGACAGCTGTGGCTACAGGGAGTCCCTGTCTTGAAAAGACCAAAAAATAAAATCTTTAGTCCAGACTGTGTCCATTCATAAAAGTCATGTGTACACTCTTGATTGTAAATTGAGGTGGGAGGCGCAGTCCACTGTGCACAGTACCATGTCTGGCCCTGGGCTGAGTGAGGAAAGCAACTGAGCAAGGCAGTGGAAGCAAGCCGGCAAGCAGCGTTCCTCCGTGGTCTCTGCTTCAGCTCCTGCCTCCAGGCTCCTGCCCCTCCAGGCAGCCCCGGCTGCCCTCCGGTTGGACTGCTACCTGTAAGCCAAATACGCCCTCCTCACCAAGTTGCTTTTGTTCCTGGTGTTTATCAAGCAACAGGGAAACCAAACTTTGAACACTCCTCCAAAAACTTGTCGGGCTGGCAGGAGTGAGGTTTTTACTGTAAATGAAAGAATGTCGTTCTGAGCCTCCTCCCTGGAGAGGATGAGGTGGGTGGGCACTGCACCAGAACTCCAGCCTCAACTCTGCTCCAACTGCCTGACCACACTGGCCACATGGGCCCAGCCCTGGAGTCTGGGCTCCCATTTCTCTTCTCCTCCCTGTTCATAGGCTTCTGGGTCCAACCTGGATGTCCGGCCATCATCTATGAGGTCCCCAGTCTGCTACTGCTGTTGGTCCTCTTCCTGAACCCTGCTGGCAACCTGAGTAGGCTCTGAGATGTTTTTACCTTTATTTAAAAATAGGAATATTTCAAACCTCATTTTACATTTACTTTTAAAAAAATTTTATTTATTTCTGTATGTGTATGAATGTACTGTCTGCATGTAGGTCTGTGCACCCGTGTCGTGCAATGCCGCGGAGGTCAGAAGAGGGTGTCGGATTCCCCTGGAACTGGAGTTCTCCTGGAATTGGAGTTTCAGACAGTTCTCGGCCGCCATGTGGGTGCTGGGGATTGAACCCGGGTCCTCTGTAAGAGCGGTCGGCGCTCTTAACCACTAGGCCACCTCTCCAGCCCTACATTTACTTTTATTTATGTCTCTGTGAGTGTGTGTATGCTCTGTGTGTGTGTGTGTGTGTGTGTGTGTGTGTGTGTACCCATGGAGACAAGAGGAGGGCAGCAAATTCCTTGGAACTCGAGTTGCAGATGGTTGTGAGTCAGCTGGTGCTGCTGGAACCTAGTTGGGATCCTCTGGAAGAGCAGGAAGCCCTCCTAACCAATGAGCCACCTCTCCAGCACCCTGGCTGCTCTTGCAGAGGACCTACCTTCAATTCCCAGCATCCACATGGAGCTACAACCATCTTTAACTCAAATTGCAGGGGGATCTGAGGCCCTCTTCTGGTCTTGGCAGACAATGCATGACGTGGGTGCACTTACATATATGCAGGCAAGATACTCATACACATAAAATAAAATGAAAAACCTTTGAGCTAACCTGTGCTGTCTCTTGTACCCTGGTCAGGTCATATTGTCTATGACCCTGAATTCCTGGGATGCAGATACAGGAATTCACTCCACAAACCACAGCAAAGACTTCTTAGAGCAGCTACTATATGCCAAGCCTCATGCCAGTATCTTACATGCACTGATACATGTGTTAAACTGCTTAATGTAACAAGTCTGCTTATGTGGGCTTTCCAGTTGGGGACACTGTGGGGTGGGGGTGGGGTGCTCTAGGAGGCCTGACTCCAGGATTCACTTCTTATATTTAAATTTGGTACCTGCTTTTGAGTGACTGAATTTTGGATAAAAATAGAATTTAAATTTGACATTGTCTGTGGATAACTTTATCTGTCAACTTGACACCCCTGGGAACCTCAGCTGAACTGTTTCCTCCCTGACCTGTGGCCATATCTACCAGGTATTTTCTTGATCTTTGGTTGATGTGGGATGGCTCAGTCCATTGTGGGAAGTACCACTTCTGGGCAGCTTGTTCTGGGTTACATAAAATCAGGCTGAGCACTGGCCAGAGGAAGCAAGCCAGGAAGCCTCGTTTGGCTGTGGTCTCTGTTCAGCTCTGCCTCCGTGCTCTGCTCTTGAGTTCCTCTCCTGATTTCCCTCAGCGACAGATTGTGACTTGGAAGTTGTGGGCTGAAATAAACCCTTTCCTGCCCAACTTGGTTTGGTCAGTATTTTATCACAGCAATAGAAAGTGACTGGGACGCAGTGAGAAATGATCTGACCTGTCAAGTGGAGGCAGTGAGCAGGACAGTGGCCAGAGCCGAGGGTAGCCTTGTGTTCTCTCTAGCTGGCCAACATTTGTGGTTCGAGGGACCAAAGGCAGCATTTGAAACTTGGGGACAAAGTTAAGCAAGTAGACATGCTTGCTCATTAACTAGTTCCCAACTACAAGGCTGATGCCCCGGGGCTGTCCGCAGGGGTCTCATGCAGGCATTAGGAGAGACAGGGGGGCGGGACAGGCAAGTGGTTAGAGAGGGCAGTACAAGTGGGTAACTGGTTTGTACAGTGCTGACCTCAGGAGCTCTGATCTCAGGAACTCTGATCTCAGGAGCTCTGATCAGAGGTCAAACTGGGTTCTGTGGGTCTTCTGTGCGGTTCTAACAAAACAATGAATGCTTATTGCCTCTGTCCATCTTTGTGGACTGAGTCCTCCAGCAGGTGAGGCCTGCTTAGTGTAGTCATCAGTTCATTTCAGTGTATTAACTCATTAGTGTCCAATGGATATCAGCAATCAACTTGCTCTCTGTTCTTTAAATTCTGGCTGCCCTGCTTGGGGACAAGATTCTTGACTTGCAAATGGAACTGTGAGGTGTGAGGCTTCCAGGAAGTGGCAGTAACTGGTGCTCAGAGGAGGCTTCTTCAGCCCTCCAGGAACTTCTCATCCATCGCAGAACTGAGGGAGCACAGCTCTGTGTGGTCCACATTCTGTTAAGACTCTGAGTCCCATGGAGGACCTGCCCAGTGCAGGGTGACTCAGTGCCACAGTGATGAGGCAGCACCTTCCATTCCAGAAAGAAACTTACATGTCACCATAGCTAGGCAGACCCTGCTGCATGGTGCCGGAAAGGTGTTTTCTGGAGATCAGCCTTTCCGCTGATCAGGAGAGCTTGATACCCATCTCCCTCTGTCCTACTTTGCTTCCTGTTGCTGCGATAAACATCGTGACCAAAGCAACTTAGGAGAGGAAAGGGTTGTTTTGTCTACAGGTGATAAATAGTCCCTCATCAAGGAAATCCAGAGCAGGAACTTAGAGGCAGGAACTGAAGCAGAGACCATGGAGGAACACTCATCCCTGGCTCTCTTCCTTCGGCTAGCTGTTGTACGTGAGCCACCTGCCAGGGATGGCAGCACTCGCCGTGGGTTGGGACCTCCCACATCAATTAGCAATTAAGAAAATCACCCACAGACTGGCCATGGGTCGATCGATAGAGGGTCCCTCTTTCCAGGTGACTCTAGGTTTGTGTCGAGGTGACAGCAGAATTGAACCAAGACTCCCTCCATTGCACTGGTGGGCCTTGTCTACACAGTAGCAAGGACTGTTTCCTGGAATGAAGGGTTTCTGCCTGATGCTGTCACAGAGAAGGCCTGCTTGAGTCTCCAGGCTTTGGCCTTGCCTCTCCCCCAGCCCTTCTACCCCTCTTCCCTGCCAAGTTTGAGGCTCGTTAGTCTCTACCTCCCCTGAGCCCATTCCTTAAAAAATGCCCCTGGCGGTCTGTCTCTCCAAAGATGGCTGTCTCATGGCTTTGTGTCTCTGGAAGACTTTGTACAGAACCTGAACCCTCTTCCTCTGATCCAGGGGAGGCAGATTCTGGATTGCTGCCTCCTAGTTCTTTCCTCCAGAATTTAGCTGCAGAATGATCTGGAAGAGGCAGTGGCTGAGATGGTTTAGACGCAGCTCTTCTGAGGGAACCGTTGGCCCTTCTAGTTCTGGGGGATGTTCTTTGTGGATGCTGGCTAATGGAGCAGATTGCTGTTCTCCTCTTAAGAACCATCAATTAATTCTGCAATAAATACTTGTGGCCTCTGGATGCTGAAGAGCTGTGTGGAGCATTCGGACCTAATGAGATCCGCACAGAGCAGTGGAAGGGTCTGTGCTGAGCCACTCAGGGCCTTGCCACTTTTCCTGAGAATTTCACCCACTGGGCTGGGTCTTCTGCCACCTGCATTTCTTTGCCTGTCAGTCAGCCTTGCTTTCCGTAACTTCCTCCTGCCTCCTAGGACCATCTCTCCTCCTGGGGCCCTGACAAGTCAAAGTCAGGCTCCCTGACCTGGGCCTGTGGTCATTCCCAAGCGCAGCCCTGCTTTGAACAACAGATTCCCTTTCAAGGTGGTGGCTGGCCACGGCCCTGCCAGTCACAGAGAGTGATGGAATGGGCTCCTCTCCACTGGTGACCCATCCACGGGCTCGGCCGGTCTTCTCGTCATTGCTGTGCTGTCATCTTTTTCTCTGCATTTTCCAGCTGTTCTACCACCTTTGTGAATTTCTGAAGTTCTTCCTCTTTTTTTTATTTTTATTTTTTTATTTTTAGAAAGGGTCTCCCTGCAGCCCCAGTTAGCCTGGAACTCACTATTGTCAACCAGGGTGGTTTTGCTCTCACAGAGATCTGCCTGCCCCTGCCTCCTTACTGCTGGGATTAAAAGAGTCTGCTACACTGATTCAACTGGGTGTGTATACTGTGTGTGCACATGTATTTGTGTGTGTGTGACAGTGTATGCATGACACTGTGTGCATAAAGTGTGTATACGAGTGATACTGTGTGTGTGACAGTTGATAATCTGTGCATGTAGCCAGTGTGTGTGTGACAGTGTGAGAGTGTGTACACGTGTGTTATAGTGTGTGCATATAGACAGAGTGTGCATGTGTGTGTTTGGTAGTATGTGCACGACAGTGTGCATGTATACAGCATGTGCATGTGTGCTTGACAGCGTGCACGATCCTGCAGAGGGGTGTGTGCGTGTGTGTGTGTGTGTGTGTGTGTGTGTGTGTGTGTGTGTGTACAATTGTCGGGGCAGGCACTGGCTGTATGGTGGGGGTATTATTGAAATAAAAAATGATTCCATTGATAAATGAGGAGGAGGTTTTAAATTAACAGCAGCCCAAGATTGGAGATTAATTTTTTTAATGTTTCCTAACAAGAAAAATGAAGTGAATAAATTGTGACAATCGGGAAGTAATGAAGACCCTGCAGGAATGCTGGGTGGCGCCTTGCCAGAGGCAGATAAGGGCTCTGCACAAATGTAAATCAGCAGACTGGGAAACATGCATCTTCAGACATTAAGGGAATTGGCATGCTCACTTTTTGAACCCAAGTACTCATCTCTGAAATGTCTTCAAGGACATGCTGAGAAGAGCCGAGGACTCACCAGATGCCAGGTTCCCAGCATGCCTTGCCACCCCAGCCCAGCCCATCACCCACTCTGATGGGCATCACGGGACACAAGGTCACGTACCAGGTCTGTCCATATGAAGCTCCTGGGATTCACAACCTGTGGACAGTGGCTTGTGACCAGGGAGCATATGAATGGGGGCTGCTGGTCGTGTGGAAGGAAGGAAAGGACGTCGGGACTGGAGGCAGGGGATGTTTAGCTGGAGCTGGAAGGAGGGGGCAGTGGTCTTGGGTGCTGGAAATTGGACCTGGGTCCTCTGTGAGAGGAGCCAGTGCTCTTAACTGCTGAGCCATAGTGAACACCTCTCCACCCTACAGTGAATATCTTTATGGCTCACTTGTCTTGTATTTTAGTTTGTAAAATCTAATTACGATAGAAATTGTTATAGGCAACACATTTATAGTAGGTACAATAAGCCAGGTACATAAGGAGCACACCCACTTCTCATTTTATAGATGAGGAAATCGAAACACAGAACTTAAGTGACAGCACAGGAGGGGCTGTGCAGGATTTAATATAGGCTGGCTTTATGGCAAGGCTATGCCACAAGCTACTGTATCTCCTCAGTCACAAAGTATAGGACCAGGAGTCCATGGGCCCAGTAAATGAGTGGAAAATGCCATGTTGGAAAATGCCCAGCAGGCCAAATAGTGAATTTCGTTTTGTGACCCGACTCCTTCAGTCTCATACGAACTCAAGTCTTGAGAGCATAGAAGAGCAGGGAGCTCCGGGACGCAGGCTTCTTCAATGTAACCCTGCTAAGCAGGCTCTCAGTTCTGAGACCAGCACATGCCTGCTCCCACGTGCCTGCTCCTCCAAGCATGTTGAATGTGTGGTGGGCTGGTAGGACTGACCACACGTCAGCAGCCATGCTCGCTGCTGGCTGTAGCTGCTGCTCAGGGCTGAGCTTCCTCTTGCCTGGGATCCTGGCTTGGGGTTATTTTCAATTTCAAGTCATGTGGCCTTGGCAGAGGCTCTTTGAAAACAGGATAGGGTAACAACATTTTTATTTTTTTTTCAGGGTGTTCTCAGCCCTGTTGTATGGGTGAATCCTCTGAGAACCCAAAATATCGGAATGTGAGGTCTCTATCTCTGAGTAATTCAACAGGAAAGTGTAGAGTGTAGACAGTGGGGATAAGGGAACAAGACGAGACACTAGGCTTAAAGGGATTATTATTTAACAAATTTAAATGTACTTTTATTTTATGTGTATGAGTCTTTTGCCTGCATGTATGTAGGTGCACCTGTGCATGCAGTGCTCCCAGAGGCCAGAAGAGGAAGTCAGACTCTTTGGGAATTGGAGTTACAGTTGGTTGTTAGCCACCATGTGGGTGCTGGAATCAAATCCAGGTCCTTTGTGAGGGTGGCCAGTGCTCTTAACCACTGAGCCATCTTTCCAGTTCTAATTTATTGCTATTATTTTCATTTATTTATTTTTTTATCTTTCTTTGGCGACAGGGTCTCATATAGCTCAGGCTGTCCTGGAACCCATGAGGTGGCTAACGATGACCCTGAACTCTTGATAGTCCTGTCCCCTCCTCCCACATGCTGGGATTATAGGTGTGTATCACCATACTCAACTCTGTAGTTGTAATTTTTGTAGTAAGAACATTTAAAATCTACTCTCAGCAATTTAAAAATATTGGTTATTAATTATAGTCGTCATCATACAGAGATCTCTTGGACTTATTCTTTCTGTTTAACTGAAATTTCATGTTCTTTGGCCACTATGATGGTTGACAAGGATTGTGAGCTGGACAGGATCTAGGATCGCTTAGGAGATAAACCTCTGGGCATGTGTGTGAGGAAGTTTCTAGAGTTTCTAGAGTGGGTTCAGCGAGGTGGGATCCAGTCTAATTGTGACTAGAACCTTCCATGGCTGTGATCCCAGACTGAATAAAAAGGATGGAATTTGCTGGGTGTTAGTGTTCATGTCTCTACTGCCTGACTGAGACACATGTGACCAGCTGCTTCCTGGACCTACTGACCCACCTTCCCTGCTGGGATGCTCTGTAACGTCACCCTCCTGTTTAAGCCGTCTTCTGCAAGTGTTGAGGACAGAGCAAGGAGAGACATTAACAGGAAATTGGTGCCGGAAGTAGGGCTGTTGCTTTGACAAACTTGATCACAGGGTTTCAGACTTCGAGAACTGCTTTTTGAGGAGACCGTTGGCCTCTCTGGGTGTGCTCTGTCCTGCTGCTCTGTGGCTCTGTTTTGGGGGCACCAGCCTTAAGAAAACTGCTCATGGGCTGCCCGAGCACGTCCTGTGCCAGGCCCAGTCCCAAACGTTTCCTATGCATCTGGAGAAACCATCTATCACTGTCCTCATTCCTTCTACTCAGGAGAAACTGAGGCACAAGAAAGTATTTACTCTGTGTAATTAATAAACTGTTGGTTCTATTTACTTATGTCTGAAAAAGCCCTAAGGATTCCCATTCTGATTTTTGTTGTTTTTCATTTATCCAAACAAAGTACTTCTGGGTTCTATCTCTACTGTTTGTTTGAGGACAGGAAGATCAGTAATATTTTAATGATTTTCTTAAAGATTAATTTTTGTTAGGTATATGAGTGATTGCTTTCACGTATATTTGCATACAATTTGTATAGTTGGTGCCTGAAGAGGCCAGAAGAGGGTGTCAGATTCCTTGAAACTGGAGTTACAGATGGTTGTGAGCCACTATCTGGGTGCTGGGAACTGAACCTGGGTCCTCTGCAGGAGCAACAAGTGCTCTTTACCTCTGAGCCATCTCTCTGGCCCCTATTTTAATGATTTTATGGATTGTGGTATGTATAACTTTGTGTGCATGAAAATTGAAAAATCACACACACACATTGTTGCTTTGAGATAGTCTTGCACTTGGGTTTACTAACTTTTAGAATGGAAGGGACAGGGGAGAGTCAGATGGACACAGTCAACTGAGAACCCGGCAAAGCCAACTGAAGGAGCCTGGCTCATCTGGGTTCTTCATCACCTTGTCCTCCCAAAGAGCCACACGAGTCTCTATTCAATGAGATTTTGCTATGGTTGGATTAAGAGATGGGGCTGCAGAGAACTGTCGGGGCACTAGTAAGTATTTGGACTGTGTGGGAACAATCCGGAATCACAGAGCCAATAGCTCTGTTTCCCCATGCTCAGACACAATGGCATCATTCATGCCAGGGCAGATGCCAAGAAACTCAGTCCCTAGCAGTCCTGAGTAGGTCTCAGGGCACTTAATGAATGTGTGTTTGAATACAAAGAGACTGGAGCTGTTTATGATGGACAAGATCATTACCTCACCTGTTAAATGTACTCTAAGGACTGCAGTGCAAGGTAGATGCTGCTACTCCTCTCATGTGTCCAGGTCTCCTACCTTCTAGAACATACAATCTCTGCTCCTCACCTGTCCAGCATTCTAAGCACTAGAAGATTGCCTTAGACCATTTGCAAATAGATTTGCCAGCTCAGATACAGGATGCCCAGCTAAACCAAGATTTCTTTTTTTTTCCTTTTTCCTTATTTTCTTTCTTTCTTTCTTTCTTTCTTTCTTTCTTTCTTTCTTTCTTTCTTTCTTTCTTTCTTTCTTTCTTTATTTTATTTTTATCAAGTCTAGACCCATGTCCCCCCCTCATTCCCCCACCCCATCAGAGCTCATGCATTCTGCCAAACATGCTTTTCATCTCTTTCTCAGTCTTTCTCAATATTCTCCATGAGGAAGTTGACTGTTTTGAGCAGAAGTTCACTGTTTCAGTTAGTT
>VZQC01010746.1:1188137-1200637 GCA_009823505.1 Rhizomys pruinosus
GGACGGGGATGAGGGGAGCATGGGATGAGGGGAGCACGGGATGAGGGGAGCATGGAGATGAGGGGAGCACAGGGATGAGGGGAGGACAGGGATGAGGGGAGCACGAGGATGAGGGGAGCACGGGGATGAGGGGAGGATGGGGTGAGGGGAGCACGGGGATGAGGGGAGCACAGAGACGAGGGGAGCCTCAGGGCACCCACCAGAGGTCATCTTTGAGGACTTCCTGGGATGAGAGCTTTCTCAGATGGCCTCGTAGGCAGAGGCAAAGACATAGGCTACCCAAGGAAGGTGGTGCTGCAGCCAGAGTCAAGGGTGCAGGTGACAGGAGTGGTGGAAAGAGAGCAGGGGAGCCCCGTGTGTTGTTTGGGGGTGTTGACTTGACCCCATAGCCACTGGAGCCATTGATGGACTTTACAAGAGATCATTATGTCAAAGTTACTGAGTTAATTGTGACAAGGTTGGCCAGTAAATTCAATCTTCTAGGGAAAACATTGTTCATAACTCTCAGAGAGCAGGAGTGACCTTATGTAACAAATACTCTAGTGCATGCTGTTCCTACAGCAAACATCAGACGGACTCTCGAGTTAATGCAGATTTAAGGTTGCACGTCTGTAATGAGACAGATCTTCCGAGGATGTAGGCTCGTTGCCTTAGAGTATGCATTCATATTTCACAGACGTAGAATGCATCAAATTGAATCTTATGGAAATTCCCTCCTCCCTGGCAGAGAGTGCATTTTGTTTTGCTGCAGGACACAAAGTAGACCAAGCTGGTTTTGGTCTACTCTCTTACAGCATACATGGACCCGTGCTAGGGCAAACGGAGCATGTTCTCATTGTAGAAATGATGCTTCCACACTAGTTTTTCCTAGCACCCAAATCTCAAGTAAAAGAAACACAAATAAAACTCAAAGAAAACCTAGGAAAGGGGATGCAGACAATGGTGAAAGTCAGCGAAGCCAAACCTGGTTCCAGAGACGTCCAGACAGTTGGCGTCCCCAGCAAGATGGACTGGGGAACGAAGGGTCATGACCAAGAGTGGGCGTGAATGAGAAAGAAAGCTTCAACAGACACGGAAAGGACAACGGGAGAGTACTACGAACGATTGACGGCCAAAGATTCCAAACTTAGATGAAAAGGACAAAGACATAAGGTCTACCGGAACACTCCACAGAGAATAAATGTGACGAGCAGCTCCCTAGTCATGGGAAAAGTTGAATTTAATCAAGACGGGGTATGGTGGCACATACCTTTAATCTCAACATTTAGGAGACAGAAGCAGGCTGATCTCCATGAGTTCAAAACCAGCTTGGTCTACTTAGTGAGTCCTGTGCCAGCCAGGGCTACATAGTGAGACACTGTCTCAAAAAGATGAATTTGTCCTTTTTTTTTTTTTTTGGTCTTTTGAGACAGGGTCTCCCTGTAGCTCCATCTGGCTTAGAACTCACTATGTAGACCAGGTTGGCCTTGAACTCACAGAGCTCTGCCTGGCTCTGCCTCCTGAGTGCTGAGATTAAAGGCATGGGGTCCCATGTCTAGCAAAAAGTTGAATTTGTAATTAAAAAATCTTCACATGGGCCCCAAAGGCAGAGAGATTTCTCAGTACACAAAGTCTTGTTTGACAATATCAAAATTCAAGTGGGGCCGGAAAGATGTCTCAGCGGTTAAGAACACAGACTGCTCTTGGAGAAGACCCAGGTTCCATTCTCACCTACATGGCGGCTAACAACTGTCCTTAACTCCAGGTTCAGGGGATCTGTTGACCTCTTCTGACCTCTGAGATCATTGCGCAACACAGGTGCACTTACATACATGCAGGCAAAGCACTCATACGCATAAAATAAAAAATAAAAAATAAAATAGATAAAAATTCAAGGAAGACATAATACCAATTCTACACAAACACAGGAACCTGAAGGCAAGAAGAATTTCCAGTACATTGTGTAAACTCAGCACCACATTAATACCTGTGCCAGAAAAGACTGAGAAATAAAGACACTCCACCATGCATTTGTATGTACACATTCCTGATCGATTTTAGGAATCTGAACCTAACATGTATAACAATGTAATACACCATGGCTGGTGACTAATTTTAGGTATCAAGTTGCCTGGGTCAGGGGACACCCAGTCACCTGTGTCTGTGAGGTGTTCCAGGAAAGATCAGCATTTGTCAATGGAGCAAAGGTCACCAACATGTCAGGCATCACCTGGGGAAACCAGGCCTGAACAAAAGTCACAGGAAGAGCAAGCGGACTTCTCTGGAGCTGAGATGTCCTCTTCTCCTGGATTTGTTCTCAACACTTCAGGTTCTCATGCTTTTGGAGTCAGCAGGAATTATACCACTGACTTTGAGCATTCTCCAGTTTGCAGATGGCAGTGTGGATTTAACCTCATGGTGGATCTATCTATCTATCTATCTATCTATCTATCTATCTATCTATCTATCTATCTATTATCCATCTATCTATCTATCTATCTATTATCTATCTATCTATCTATCTAATTATCTATCATCTATCTATCTACCTATCATCTATCATCTATCTATCATCTATCTATCAATCATCTATCTATCAATCATCTATCTATCTATCATTTATCATCTGTCTGTCTATCTATCTACCTATCATCTATCATCTATCTGTCTATCATCTATCTATCTATCTATCTATCTATCAATTATCTATCTATCTATCTATCTATCTATCTATCTATCTATCTATCTATCATCTATCTATCTATCTATCATCTATCATCTATCTATCTATCTATCTATCTATCATCTATCATCTGTCTATCTATCTACCTATCATCTATCTATCTATCTATCTATCTATCATCTATCATCTGTCTGTCTATCTATCTATCTATCTATCTATCTATCTATCTATCTATCTGCCCTCATCCATCCATCCATCCATCTGTCCTCATCCATCTTGCATGCATGCATGCATCCATCCATCCTCCATCCATATATCTATGTCCCTCACCAACTGTCATCTCTTTAGATCTCCCTCTCTCATCTCTCCAGATATCTGTGTCTCACTTAGCACCTATGCAGACCTCTTTGTCAACTACCATCATTCCAGGTATCTCTCTGTCTCCGAAATCTATCATCTATCTAGCTATTATACTTCACCTCTTATGGTTCTGTTTTTCTAGAGAACCCTCACTAATATAACAACCAGTAGAGATTTGTCCTAGGAACATGATGGATATTTAATATTAAAATCAGTTTAATTTATTATCATTCACAAAGTACAAATGGGAAAATTCAGTAGAGATAGAAAGAATGCTTGACAACACTCAATACTTGCTTCTGATACAAGCACGTAACAACTGTACAATGGTGTTCACCTCTCCTGGGTTCTGGTGACAATTCTTCCCTCGATCTTGCTGAAGAGGGGTGGAAACCTTTTGTTCATGCTGGCGTGACGGCCGCCTTCTGTGTTGGTTACCCCTTTGCCCAGCCCACACCTTCACGAATGGACGCTTTACTAAACTCTTCTGTCATCGGCTTCTGTTCCTGGTGACAAGATGTTAACATGGAAATACTAGACATCAGCCAAACTGAGCATGTGACAGCACAGGAAGTCAGCACTGACTGAGAGGCACCAGGCTGTCCTCTGACCCAAAGAAGCAAGTATGATTTTCTGAGGTGGGAGAAATTCTGGGGATTTCCCATGGACCATGGGTGCATTTTCAATATATATTTGCTTTCTTTTTTTTTTTTGGTCTTTTTGAGACAGGGTCTCCCTATAGCCCCAGCTGTCCTGGAACTCACTCTGTAAACCAGGCTGGCCTCGAACTCACAGAGATCCGCGTGCCTCTGCCTCCCAAGTGCTAGGATTAAAGGCGTGTGCCACCACGCCCGGCATTTATTTCTGTATATGTATGAATGTACTGTCTGCATGCAAGTTTGTGCACCCGTGTCGTGCAATGCCATGGAGGTCAGAGGAGGGTGTCTGATTCCCCTGGAACTGGAGTTCTCCTGGAATTGGAGTTTCAGACAATTCTTGGGTGCCATGTGGGTGCTGGGGATTGAACCCGGGTCCTCTGTAAGAGCGGTAGGCGCTCTTAACCGCTAGGCCATCTCTCCAGCCCGATATTTGCTTTCTTAAGCAAGATAGCTCGCCAGTGGCTCATCAAAGAACATGGAGTCCTCTTGCCGTTGGCACCATCCTCTTGTGCAAATGCCCTGTGGTTCTGCCTGGGCCGGGCCTTTGCTTGGAGCTGAAGGACTCTAGGTTCTCAGGCTGCTGCAGCTCCCGAATGGGCAGGAGGGTGGGGCAGTCGCAGAGCAGGTTAGGCCCCTGTAGTGTATTTGCCTCTGACTCCTTTTGGTGGTCCTGAGCTGTCTCACTGTGACTGTGCTGCCTGCTCTTCCTGAAACCCTGACTGTTATAGTTTATTGTGAGGCAGTTCATAAAAATCAGATCTATACTCTGTCCTGTGTCTTCAGGAATGTGTCTAGTGAATCTATAGTTTATAAATTATAACTGCATCATTGAATCTATAGTTTATAAATGATAACAGCACCACATATATTTCTATCAATATGAACTGTTCACTATTCAATCAATGCTTGGCTGAGTACAGATTTGTAGGCCTCTTGTAATTATTTTTCAGACTCCCTGGAGGGATCCAAAGCCCTCAGTGTGAGAAATTGTGACCTAGAGAGCTGCAGACTGGGGGACATCAATTGTCTTTGGAATTACTTGTAATTCACACTGTGGTCTCCAACATGACTGGTCAACAGCACCTGAACCCTTTGCAACCCTGATTGCTAGGCTCACCCACAACGTCAGATGTTCTCCCCAGAGCCTCTGGTGATCATCCCATCTGAGCACAGCACTTTAACTCAGCCACTGAGAGTCCCCTACCAGAACTAGCAAGTTTGGTCCAGAGAGGTTGAAGGTCAGCAATGGGAACAAGCTATTCATCATTAATAAAATTAGTGAACAGACATGGGCAGGGCCCAGGGATTCCATCCTGAAGACTTTCCCTGCCCTGGGGAGGTGACGGCTTCTACCAAAAGTGCTGGGAGCAGAAGTGGCATGCTACAGGGGCGGAGTCAGGTAATGTTGGATGTCCACCTCCCTTACAGCAGGTATCCCAGACGGCAGATTCATAGGAGGGACACAGACATTTGCATCTGTGAGCCATTCCCTGACACAACTGCATGAATTATCCCTAGATACACAGTGGATTTTTTTTTTCTCAGCCACCATGTGGGTGCTGGGGATCGAACCAGGGTCCTCTGCAAGAGCAGTCGGTGCTCTTAACTGCTAGGCCATCTCTCCAGCCCGATACACAGTGGATTTCAAGTAAGCACAAAATAAACCTCATCTTGATCATCAAGAATTGGATGTTGGAAAAAAGACAAAAAAAAAAAATGCTGGGTGTGGTGGCACACACCTTTAATCCTAGCACTTGGGAGGCACAGGCAGGTGGATCTCTGTGAGTTCAAGGCCAGCCTGGTCTACAGAGTGAGCTCCAGGCCAGCTGGGACTAAAGGGAGACCCTGTCTCAAAAAAGAAGACAAAAAAAAAAAAAAAGAATTGGATGTTGGGAGCTGAAGAGATGGCTCAGTGGTTATGGGCACTGGCTGCTCTTGCAGAGGACATGGGTTCAGTTCCCAGTGCTCACATGATGGCTCACAACATCTGTAACTCCGGTTCCAGGTGATCAGGAGGACTTCATTGCATTGGATACAAAGGTGCATTTACATCCGTGCAGGTAAAACACTCATGTATATAAACACTCATACACACAAAATAAATAAGTAAATAAATAAATAAATAAAACAAATTAAAAAAAGAATTGGTTGTTACATTTTGGTCACAGGACATGGAAAAATCAGGTGGGTACTGATCAGGAAGGCTCTTCCCTGCTGGCCAGCTTACATAGTACTAGAAGGCACTGGGAAAAAAGTCATCAGTAGTCTTACCCATCTGTGAATCCTGTGAGATGCAATAATAACCACTGCGGCAAGATACGCCCTCAGGGGTGATAGTGGCACAAATGTTATGGCAGGGGGAAACCAACCACTTTTTAATTAAAGTTAAGGTCTGCTCCACGGGAGGAAACATGTGCCTGGTAATGTAAATCTTGGTTGGGGAACTCAAAGTCCTCAGGGGTGAGCCTACTGTTATTTTGTTAAGTGTACATAGTTCAAACTGTCCTCCAAATTTCTATCTCTGTATATTAGCAAAGTTCTGCTCAGGCCTCATCAGAAAAGTTTCTTTGTGCGTGGACAGTGGTTATTGAAGAAACTCACAACTGGTCAAAGTGCAGTGAACAAGTGTCCGTGGAGGGTGCAGCCACTGTGGGGTGTCTAGATCACCCCTTACTCCAAGTGTCCATGGAGAGTGCAGCCACTGTGGGATGTCTAGATCACCCCTTAGCCCCAAGGCTTGGGGGCCATTGAGGGTGAAGAGGTAGAAAGATTGTAAGAGTCAAATGTCAGGGAGGACTGTGGAGAAACAGTGTCTTCTCGACGTGACAGACCAGTGCACTCTTGAGCTCACAGAAGATCCTGCACAGGAAGAAGCCAGTCAACATTCTATCATGGAGGGGGATGGGGTCCCTGAGGCTCTACCCCTAACTGATGAGATATTGACAGCTGATGGCTTCTGAGAGAGGGAGAGTTACCCTTTTTAGGGGTGTGGTCCTGGGCAGGCCGCCATGCTCCTGTGGACAGCCTCACACCCAGGAGTGTACGGGCAGCACAAACTGTGTTTGGTATGTTAAAAAGAAAAGAGGACTTGGGGGCTGGAGAGGTGGCTCAGTGGTTAAGTGCCCCATCTGCTCTTGCAGAGGACCTGGGTTTGATTCTCAGCACTCACATGGAGGCTGACGACAGTCTGTAACTCCAGTTCCAGGGGATTCGATGCCTTCTTTCCACCTCCATGGGCATTGCACAACACAGGTGCACTTACACACATGCAGGCAATACATTCATACACATAAAATAAATAAAATAAATAAAATAAATAAAATAAATAAAAAAGAGGATAAGGGCTGGGCATGGTGACGCACGCCTTTAATCTCTGCACTTGGGAGGCAGAGGCAGGTGGATGCTTGTGAGTTCAAGGCCAGCCTGTCTACATAGCAAGTTCTAGGACAGCTGGGGCTACAGGGAGACCCTGTCTCAAAAAGACCAAATAAAAAATAAAGAGGATAGGAAGTTGTGAGGAGGTGGAGCCTGGGCGGTTGATGTGGGAGGAACTGGGGGAAGAGTGAGGGGTGAATGTGATAAAAATGTATTGCATGCATGTCTGAAATTCTCAAATAATTAATAAAATATTATATTTGAATAAAAAGAATTTAATGTTATCACAGCAAAAAGTCTGAATTAATCAATTTTTCATTGCTGGAGTATTGCACAACTGTCAGAAATCATAATTTTAAAAATTATAGAAACCATGGGAAAATGCTTATTAAACAAAATGAAATGGAAAAAACAATCAGGCTATAAAGTTGCTGGACGTTGATTTAGATTTATGTATAAATACACATACATTCAGGCCCAGTCTGGACAGGAGCATGTATATGCGTCTACATCTATATATTACTATGCATATATGGAACTATAATGGAAATTTTGAGTTATTAAAAAGAAAATAATTTTGTGTAGAAAGGTTGCTCCTGTTTGGAGAACTGTCACAGCAGAGGAGGTCCATCAGTCAGTCCACAATGACACAGTGGGGCACAGTAGGCCTTTATTTTTTAATTTTTTGAGACAAGGTCTCATATAGCTCAGGCTAGCCTCTAACTCACTATGTAGGCAATGATAGCCTTTAACTCTTGATCCTCCTGCCGCCACTTCCCAAGTGCTGGGCTACAGAGTGCCACCAAGGCCAGCGTGGTGGGCTACAGAGTGAGCCGCCAAGGCCAGCGTGCTGGGCTACAGAGTGTGCCACCAAGGCCAGCGTGCTGGGCTATAGAGTGTGCCACCAAGGCCAGCATGGATATCGGTTGTCTTTGGACCCAGGGCAGTTGGACCTCATGAAGTTCTTTGGGAGAATCGAGTGAAGTTCTTAGCAAGCAAACCTAATTTTTAGATTCTTTTTAATGTTGTTTTCATTTCCTATCATCTTTGCTTTCTTCCACTTTTTAGTGCTGTTCCGTGAGAACATAGCCAGCCTCTGGCTTGGTCCTCAGCGTGTTCTGGAAATATTTTTTGGCGGGGCCATTCATGAAAGGTTCACTGCTGACTAGTGACCTGACTCGTATGCTTGAAGTCTGCTCTCCAGCTGACCTTGGTTTTTAATAATTCTATCATATTAATTCTTGTTTTTTCCAACCTGCTTAACTTTGGCTTTCTAGCAATCAGGGTGATCTGACTCAAAGATTAACAGCTTTAGAAAATCACCTCAGCAGGAGGTGTAAAAGAGAGAAACTGAGGAAAACAGTGATCAGAGTAAAAACAAGACATGAACCAAAGCTACATCAGCCACGAAATGGCTTACAGGTTGAGCGAACAAGGGACTAAAGTAAGAAAAATAAAGTTCTCTATTGTTAAAACTCACTTTTTACACTGTCCAGCTCCTATGTAACTACAAGGCATAAAGAATTAAGTCCTAAAAAAAGAATTAAATCCTTAGAGTTAATATTAGCCAGACATGGTGGTGCATGCCTTTAATCCTAGCACTCAGGAGGCAGAGGCAGGTGGATCTCTGTGAGTTCAAGGCCAGCTTGGTCTACAGAGAGAACTCCAGGCCAGCTGGGACTAAAGGAAGACCCTGTCTCAGAAACACCCCCCCCCAAAAAAAAAGTTAACATTAACTTTGCATTGCTGCAAAATTGCAAATTGCTCAGCTGAGTGGCTGTACCATTATTTTACTTTTTTTGATGTCTCAACTAAATGGTCGTATCATTATTGTTTTACTGTTTTTGATGTTAAGAATCATTGCAGGTGTGAATTTTCTGAAAAATATTTATGGGGAAGTTGGGCTATTTTTTCATTATTAGCTTAGGCTTGCATTAACTTGTATTAGTCTTAGGGTATATAAAAATAAACATTGGGATCAGAGAAAAGAGAGAAAAAAAGAGAAAGCAGAGTGGCAAACCCGACAGACCCTCTGCACAGGAGCAGTGACGATACATGCTCTCTGTAACTCTCAGATCACGAAAAGAAAGAGATTCTTGTGTCTTATTTGATTGATTTCTTTGCCACTTTTGCGGCTACCCATTTCAGGACCTGAACTTGCTGGAGCTGGACTCTGGCAATTTTTGGTTGTATTCCTGGAGCTGGTGGTGGAGGCCAGGCATGCTATCAAATGTCCTACAGTGCACAGGATGCCCCGCAGCCCAAGGCACCCAGCTTCTGTGCTTGCAGTGCCCTGCACCCAAGAGCAGGCTTCTATCTCATCCTGGTTTCTAGGAGGCCTGGAGTGTTTGCACCCAGGTTAACTGCTGATCTGGGAAAGTCAAAGTGTGAGAACCACAGGTAACCGCACTCTGAGGGCCAGTGCCCCTCCGCATGGGTATGGGCCTCCCTCGGGTGATGGCTGTGCTCATTCTCCCTGGGATGTTAGGCTTCACAATTGTATTTGGAAACATGCAGGACCAGGGGTAGCAATGGGATAGTGATTGGGGTGAGGGGCAGGCAGATCAAGGTTGTGTGGGCTTCACTTCTCGTCCTGACCCCACCTCGATCTTCTCTGTGAGGAGGGTGGTCACGCACTCTCTTCACCCGCTGTGAGGGGCCAATGAAGCAGGAGGCATGGTGAAATCCTAACAGGAACTCCACTCGGGTGGGAGCAGCTTAGTTTGTGTTTCATGGTGTGTGTGGAGATGTGCCCTCTGGACTTCCTAAAGAAGGGGGTGGTCCACCATGCTAGGGAGGTGAAGGTTAGTGAGGCACCCCATCTTCAACCCTTCCTGGGCTGGCCCACCTCCAGTGTAATGTCACATATGCGCCAGGGCACCCTGTGGGACAGAGTGGCTTCATGGGGTCCACGTTTGACTTCTTCCATCTCCCTTTGGTCCTCAGACAGTCACGCAAAAGGCGCCCCTCACTTAGATTCATCTAAAGTGGGGCAGGGGGACAGAGGACTTTAGAGGACATCCACTGTTTCCAAGGGCCCTCGGAAGGGACTAGAATGTCAGAGTGACTGAGGACAGAACCCAATAAGGAATGCAAATGTCAGAGGACCTTGACACAGAGCTGCAGGGAAGTGCTGAGCCGGCTGGTTGGGCCCGGCCTTCCCTCCGCGGTGGTTATTCACATCAAGTTGTATATTTCGTGGCTGCGTTTCCCCTGACAAGATGAAGTGTGTTTCTGACACACAGAATTTTCCAATAAAGATTTCATTGTCTCATTCCCCTGTGAGGAATGATAAGTGAACTTGATATTTCTCTGTTCAACCTTCATCAATAAAAAATTTTTCTGGTTGGGTTATTCTTGTTGATTCTTAATGAAGTGGTGTTTTACGAGGTGCCACTCAGCCTTAAACTGGAGAAGGAGTCAGGGATAGATGGCGAGCTAAAGAGGATGCATTAAGTGTGGAAGTGAGTATGAATAGCCGTGCGCATACATAATCCAGGGAAGGAAATACACAGCTTTCAGGGATTGAACACCCCTCATCCAGAAGAGGATCTATCACACATTAAAGCATAATTACTGGCTGCAAGTGGACATAGATCACTCCCTGAACCAGATTCATCAGCCCGACTCTTAATTCATCACCTGCTGAACCAGGTGTGGTGCTGACTGAGGCTGACGTATCTCTGACTCATGCGACACCTGGTGACTGATTTAGACCCATGGCAATAATGTACTAAATTGGTGACCACCCCTTGACTGAAATCTATCATCACCTAGTGAAAATACCACTGTAGCAGAGCACACCCATTGAAGATACAGTCTGCGGTTCAGCATCCTCCATTCCCAGCTGACTGAACCACTGAGGCTGCATGTGGGACCCCCAGGAGGCTGACTGTGGGCAGAGGTGGCTCTGTCTGTAAATCACTGAGCAGTGCTGGCTGCATCACCCTGCATATGGGGCTCCCTGGAGGAGGGAGGATGGAGGATGGAGGGGGAGCCCCAGAGCAGAGGGCAGGAGACAGTGTGTGGGGTTGGGGAGCAGGCGTCAGCCTACCGTACTTCCTGTGCCCAGACACTGGAGTGGCAGAAGGCCATCTTCCCAAGAGCCTCCCTAGGAAGAAGCTCTTTAGAGACTCTCCTTCTCTCATACCACCCTTATCATCTGTCGTTTCTACCAGTTTAACTTCCAGAAGTATGTCAGTGTGTGCGGTGTACATGGGATTCATGGTGGTGGTACTGTGTGTGGTGTTAGCATGTGTATATGTGAGCATACGTGATTAGTATGTGTGTGTGCGTGTGTGTGTGTGTGTGTGTGTGTGTGTGTGTATGTGTGTCTATGTCTGTGTTTCAGATAGGACCATCTTTAGGCCATAGATTAGTTTAGATAGTTGGACCTGAGAAACATGGAGACAAAGGCTGAAGACCAGGGAGCTGGAGACAACCAGGGGGTAGAGACCAGGGAGTAGAGACCAGGAGTAGAGATCAGGGAGTAGAGACCAGGAAGCTGGAGACCAGGGAGTAGAGACCAGGAGTAGAGACCGGGTAGTAGAGAGACCAGGGAGCTGGAGACCAGGGAATAGAGAGCAGGGAGTAGAGATCAGGGAGTAGAGACCAGGAGTAGAGACCAGGGAACTGGAGACAACCAGGGAGTAGAGACCAGGGAATAGAGAGCAGGGAGTAGAGATCAGGGAGTAGAGACCAGGAAGCTGGAGACCAGGGAGTAGAGACCAGGAGTAGAGACCGGGGAGTAGAGAGACCAGGGAGCTGGAGACCAGGGAGTAGAGAGCAGGGAGTAGAGATCAGGGAGTAGAGACCAGGAGTAGAGACCAGGGAGCTGGAGACCAGGGAGCTGGAGACAACCAGGGAGTAGAGACCAGGGAGTAGAGAGACCAGGGAGTAGAGACCAGGGAGCTGGAGACCAGGGAATAGAGAGCAGGGAGCTGGAGACCAGGGAGTAGAGAGCAGGAGTAGAGATCGGGGAGTAGAGATCGGGGAGTAGAGATCAGGGAGCTGGAGACCAGGGAGTAGAGAGCAAGGAGCTGGAGACCAGGGAGTAGAGAGCAGGAGTAGAGATCAGGGAGTAGAGACCAGGAAGCTGGAGACCAGAGAGTAGAGACCAGGGAGTAGAGACCAGAGTAGAGAGACCAGGGAGTAGAGACCAGGGAGTAGAGACCATGGAGTAGAGACCAGAGTAGAGAGACCAGGGAGTAGAGACCAGGAGTAGAGACCAGGGAGTAGAGACCAGGAAGCTGGAGACCAGGGAGTAGAGACCAGGGAGTAGAGACCAGGGAGTAGAGACCAGGGAGCTGGAGACCAGGGAGTAGAGATCAGGGAGTAGAGACCAGGGAGTAGAGACCAGCGAGTAGAGACCAGGGAACTGGAGACCAGGGAGCTGGAGACCAGGGAGTAGAGATCAGGGAGTAGAGACCAGGGAGTAGAGACCA
>VZQC01010746.1:1203137-1233522 GCA_009823505.1 Rhizomys pruinosus
CATCATCATCATTATCATCGTCATCACCATTATCATCATCATCACCATCATCATCACCACCATCATCCACCCTTTCACATAGCAGCTGGAATATAATAAATTTGCATGATTTTTGAGACATGATATATTAGCTTATAAGTTTATCAGTTTATAAGTAGCACAATGATGCCCAGGTGATCAGAATCAGGCCTCCTGATTTCATTAGGTCACTCCTGACCTAATGGAGTGACGAGATAGTAAAGCGTCCTAGATAAGTGAAGGGTATAGATGTGACCATCAGCTACAGGCATCCTCTGAAGACCATGGCCCCTGGGGCAGCTGTCTGTGGAATCAGAGCTGTGGACCATGGATTAGTGTTGTGTGGACTTTTCCTGGGTACATGTGATGGCACAAACATTTATTCACCCCAGATGGGACACCAATGACAGGCCAAAATAATGGTCTCATAGAAGTCCAACTTGGAGAACCAGAGTTTGTCTGGGTGAAAGGCTTCTCCACTGAAGCAATAAACCAGATTAGCCAAATTAAAATGTAAAAGCAGGGTTTAATGGGAAAAGATTGCTCCTGGGAGAGAGTTCACTGATCTCACAGGCAGTGAATCACATCCCTGGGCTGGGGTAGTGGCTTTTAAAAGGGGAAGGGAGGAGAAGTGGTGACGTGCTGGCAAGGTACAGGGGTATTGTCCTATTAGTGTGTTTTAGGGCCTTGTAGGTGGGTCTTAGGTCCAGTAGTCACTTTGGAATCCAGAACTAGGTGTTGGCTTTAGACCTCCCTGTCAATGCCATTTTTGGCATTTGTCCCAGACCTCTGGCCTAACATCAGGTTATATACAGGACGGTGGGTGAAGTGTTCTTTACAGGGGCTGGGACAGCTCAGAAGCAGCCGCATCACCATCACTGAAGAGTCTGTGCTAACATGGTTGACACTCATGAAAACTGTGACCCTGGAGCGCTCTGCATAATTTTCAGGAATCTCAACTGGTAGAGAATCCTGTACAGTCAGCTCAGCCCTGGAAGAGCCTCCCCAGTTGCTTACTGCTTCTAGAATGGTGGGGAGGGGCCTTGTGAATCTTGTTCCTGATTTCCCAGACTTGTGTGGTTTGTTTCCAATTCTCATGAACCTCCCCTTCTCTTCTGGAGGGAAGAACTTCCTGAGTCTTTAAGGAACTTCCCCCACTTACTGGCCCCCAGGATGGAACATTTCAACTCAGAGGAGATTGCCCAGGACAACTTCTATTCTCAAGACATAAACAAGGAAATAGCAAGAAACGAAGCAAGGGCTTCAGGAAGCAAAGAGAAGACGAGGGCTGCTGTGCATGGGAGGGTCTCATGTTTTCCAGGGCTGTAGATGGAGAAGATAGTAGTACTCACTCATAAGGTTATTGAGAAGATACAACAGTGTACAGAAAGCATGAAAAGTGAGGCAAGGTAATGCGTGGTAAGAAGTCAGGAAGGGCCAGTGCCCTCAGTGCCGCCCTCCCCTCCGTTCATGTAGCTTCCCTTTTCTGCTTTCTCCTCCCTCTGCTCCTCTTCATCTCTCCCTCCATTCTCTTCCCCCTCCTCCTCCTCCTCCTCCTCCTCCTCCTCCTCTCCCTCCTCCCTGTCCTCCTCCTCCCCTTGCTCTTCTATTCTGCTTTCTCTTCTTGCCCTTCCTCCGGCTCCCTCCTCACATGTTACCTTTGTTTTTGGCTTGGTGGACAGTGCAGGAACGGTTGGCAGCTGTGTAGTTAGTAATACATGGCCAGCTCAGACTCACACGGATAACCAAGGGCATAGCACTGTCTCACCCAGGACGGCATGCCACTCTCCCACGTCAGCTGCTTAGGATACGAGAGGGCTCTTCACCCCATTCCTCCATGGGTGGCAACTGAAGAGCCACAAAGGGTTCAAGAATTGGTAAATTCTCCCTTTCACCCTTCTCCAGGATGAATTTTAATAGTGGGAAGTGCATCACCATATGCTTCCTGTTTGTAGGAAACTGAATTGTTCCTCTGACGTCAGAGTCTCTGCCTCTGACTTGTCACCTTTCTGCCAGAGGGGTCAAGTCTGACAGCTTACAGTTGAAATACAATTTGTGGTTTTATTGTATGTTTTTACGTTTAAAAATTATTAGTATTTATTCTTTGTACTAAATGGTAGATTTCATAATGACATTTTCTTCAAGTACCTTGACCAGAAGCACAGGTTTTTGTAGGATTTTCAGGTCATTCCTTGGCAGCAACGGTACTGGTGGATTTGAGATTTCCAGCTTGGACCTTTACATGCTTCTTAGGTTATTATAGGAAACTTAAACAGCATTTTACAGAGAAGCAGATATTTTGGGTGAGTGTGTGATTGTGACGCTTCCAGTAGTATGCTGATGCCAGTTCCATTTTGGCTATTTTAACAAATAAGATACATTGTAGCAGGTGCTTCCTGAAGGAACACTGTGGAGGCGGCATTTCCCAAGGTGGTTGTCTGTCTTGTCTCACTTCAGCCCGAGGCAGGCGGAGCTCAGAGTGGCCTTTATGATTGTACTTGTACTCACAAGTAGAAGCTTCCAGAGTGCTAACTTACTTCCACATATATCAACGAACATACTAGGAGTATGTAATATATTAGGAGTATGTAAGGCTCTTGTCAAAGACATTTGGTAGTGTCTATTCATCTACTACAGGGAACAAAGTTATACTGAGGCCAGAGTTCTTTAGCTCATTAGGTTAATTTTCCCATCAGTTTGATACTGTGTTGACACCCCGAGACCCCCTATTGCTCCCAACTCCTCTGCTTGCTTTCCTCTTCTCAAATACTCATTCTTTATTTCCTTGTTTTTTTTTTGTGTAAAACAGATAGATAGATGATAGATAGATGATAGATAGATAGATAGATAGATAGATAGAGTCCTATGGAACCCAGATATTTTTCACGCAGAGACCCATTGTTACCAGTGATTCTTGGTTCCCCAGCAGCCTTCGGTTCCCATGGAACTGCACCTTCACTTCCTCTCACCGTTACATTCTGTACGGCTGTAGCACATGAATTATGTTGATAGGCCAACATCAATGCATTTTTTATTACGTAAAGTCCACACTTTGCACTGTGGCTACTCTTGCTGGGGTATATCCTGTGGCTTGGATGATGCCCAGTGGTATATGTCAACATCCATCCCCACCACAAGACCACACAAGACTGCTTCACTGCCTGCTCATCCCCACCCAGACCCTAGTGACTGCTGCCTTTAGAGCTTTGTCTTTTCCAAAAGACATATGGTTGGGATCTAAACTTGGCTTTCAGATTGGCTTCTCTATGCTTTTAAACCTTCTCCAAGTCTTTCATGGCTGGATAGCTTATTTCTTTATCAGCATTGACTAATGATCCAGTGTGTGAATGTGTTTCTCGTCCGTTCCCTGCTGAAGGAGGTCTTGATTGCTTCTCAGTTTGAGCAGCTGTGAATCAAGCTGCTCTAAATATCTCCATGTGGATTTTGTGTGTACATACATTTTTCAACTCATTTTGGGAACATCAATGGTGGGATTGCTGGACCGTGTGGGAAGAATGTATTTCATTTTGTGGAAAGCTGTCCACCACAGCATCTGTGCCTTTTACACTCCCAGCAGTGACTGAGAGTTCCTGTTGCTTCTTTCCTCACCAGCATCTGATGCTGTTAGTGTCTGGATTTGGGTCATTTTCACATTGTGGCCAAAGGCATTTCCAAAGTTCGAGATGGGTTAGTTGTCTTTCTAACCCCTGCCACTCCTCCGTCTCCATCTGCGTGCCTCAGCATGTAGCTCACATCTGTTCTTGAGCAGTGTTCTGGGGCCCCTGTACGATGTAAGCATGCACGGAGTCCACAGAGACCGCACTAAGGCGTGTCCTGTGCCCTCTTCCATCCAAACCTTCTCCTTTCCCATTTGGGGCTGTTAAGAAAGATGGCGCTCAGTGAACACATCTCAAGGAAAGTGAGATTGACTGCTAATCCCCAGCCTCTTTAGATAGTTATACTCTGAAAACAGAATTAAGCCAGGGATTCAATCTGAGCTTTGGTACTAAAAACCCAGATTATTTTAAAATCAGAATTTCCCCAAATCTTTATCTTTGTTTTCTCATTTGGAAAGAAATCCTCTTGGGTTTTGAGGATGATTTTTTTATTTATTATTTTTTATGTGTATTAGTGTACTGTCTGCATGTAGGTTGGTGTGCCCACGGTGCCGTGCAGTGCCGTGGAGCTCAGAAGAAGGTATTGGATTCCCCCGGAACTGGAGTCAAAGATGGTTCTTAGCGGCCATGTGGGTGCTGGGAATTGAACCCAGGTCCTCTGCAAGAGCAGTTGGCACTCTTAACCACTGAGCCATCTCTCCAGCCCTGAGGATGAACTTCTAAAGTCTTATGTGGCCAAGGTGATTAAAAGTGATGAGGGGTATGCAGCCAGGAATCACGCATTTGGCTGTGGCAGGGGCGGTGGAGGTGCTGGCTCTTCAGTCTCAGCTTTTGGAGGGTGTGGAGGTCCCTCTGGCTTCTAGTTCTATGTTCAGAGAAGCTCCCCTGGCCACAGCCTTAGGCCCCAAGGTTGCGCAGAGACACCAGGGGTGCACGTGTGGCCTGCACGCAGCAGTCACAGGATGTGATGTAGTTTGAATGGGAAATGTCCAGCACAGGCTTCCGTGTTGCAGCACTCTGTCCCTGGCTAGTGGTATTGTTTGGGAAGGTTGTGGAACTTGCAGGAGGCATGATCTTGCTGCAGGAAGTAGTCTGGAGTTTTATAGCCCATTCCCACTTCCTGTTCACTCTCTGCCTCCTGACTGCTGTTGCTATGTGCCCCGTTCACCTCCTGAGCTGGTCATCTCCCTTCCTCCCTTGGGGAAATGAGTCCTTTATCTGTAAGTCAGAATGGACAGTTCCTCCCCGTCCTGTTAGCTATTTGGTTGCACCAAGGAGAAAAATAACAAATACAGAGTGCTTCTGGGCTTCAGTCCCTCCTGGGAAGTGTCCCACTGAGGAAGGGGCGCTTCCCAGAGCAGGCCGGGCATGCAGGACAGCACTCTTGGTGAGGTGGGAGCATGGCTGAGAGGGAGCCCAGGAATCTGAACTTTATCAGCAGTTTGGGGGTCATTTTATGAATAAGGACCCAAAGGTTGACTGGCCTGCTCCAGTCACAACCTGCTGAGTGTCAGCATCAGTGTTTGAAGCTTGATGACTGTGGTTCCACCCACTGAGTCCCTCTGCCCCTCGTTTACACCTGCACTGCTTTGCCTCTTGACTGTTGGTAGAAGTACAGAGCACACCAAGCCTGTAGGAGCATTGGCCATGTGGTACTTTGCATGCTGGTCTCCAGTCAGCCTGACACCATTAGTCGCCACAAGACACCATGCCAGACACAAGGTGGCGCCATGCAGATGTACTCGTCCTGCTTTATAGACTTGAGCATCTAAGGTGAAAGTTACTGGCTCAAGGTTACATAGCCAGAGAATGGCTGGGTCTGGATGGTGCTGGCCATTGATGGGCAGACAGTGGACCCAGACATCCCTAGGCATCCCCCAGCCTCCACTGGTCTCTCTTCTGGCTACAGGGATTGTGGAAGACTCTTCTACGACCATCTTTGCTGAAGTCTGAGATCTTCTGCAGGTGACACCTGGATTTATAGGGTGATTCTTCTCTGTCTTCCTCCTCATTTCCTTCTGGCTTTTCAAGGTCAGGAAGTAGCCTTTTCCCAGGGCCATGGGCTTGGTGATAATTCACAAAGCCACTTTGTGGATTTTTCTCCCCGTTTGTCAGACTGTTCTTTTACCTTAAGGAAGAGAGCACATTCCGGGAAGGTACATATATTTTTTTCGAATTGATTTCTTGTCAGTCTAACAAGATCAATCAAATCATATGGCTAATAAAACTGATTTAGTACTCATAAAGTTCCAAGACATCGTATGTACTGAAGATGAATGACAAAGGCAAAGAGGCCCTGTCTCATCACCTTCCTGGTCCCCAGAGAATGGGACACTCTGGGATTCCTTGTTGAGCTCCTCCCCTGCAAGAGGTGTTGGGGAAGACCTGAGGCAGCACGGAAGACAGCTAGAGTAGCCTTAGGGCAGACTTGATCCCAAGCTGACAGGAGCAGGGGGCAGACTTGATCCCAAGCTGACAGGAGCAGAGGGCAGACTGGATCCCAAGCTGACAGGAGCAGGGGGCAGACTTGATCCCAAGCTGACAGGAGCAGGGGGCAGACTTGATCCCAAGCTGACAGGAGCAGGGGGCAGACTTGATCCCAAGCTGACAGGAGCAGGGGGCAGACTTGATCCCAAGCTGACAGGAGCAGGGGGCAGACTGGATCCCAAGCTGACAGGAGCAGGGGGCAGACTTGATCCCAAGCTGACAGGAGCAGGGGGCAGACTTGATCCCAAGCTGACAGGAGCAGGGGGCAGACTGGATCCCAAGCTGACAGGAGCAGGGGGCAGACTGGATCCCCAGCTGACAGGAGCAGGGGGCAGACTTGATCCCAAGCTGACAGGAGCAGGGGGTGGACTTGATCCCAAGCTGACAGGAACAGGGGGCGGACTTGATCCCAAGCTGACAGGAGCAGAGGGCAGACTTGATCCCAAGATGACAGGAGCAGGGGGCAGACTGGATCCCAAGCTGACAGGAGCAGAGGGCAGACTTGATCCCAAGCTGACAGGAGCAGGGGGAAGACTGGATCCCAAGCTGACAGGAGCAGGGGGCAGACTTGATTCCAAGCTGACAGGAGCAGAGGGCAGACTGGATCCCAAGCTGACAGGAGCAGGGGGTGGACTTGATCCCAAGCTGACAGGAGCAGGGGCAGACTTGATCCCAAGCTGACAGGAGCAGGGGGAAGACTGGATCCCCAGCTGACAGGAGCAGGGGACAGACTTGATCCCAAGCTGACAGGATCAGGGGGAAGACTGGATCCCCAGCTGACAGGAGCAGAGGGCAGACTTGATCCCAAGCTGACAGGAGCAGGGGACAGACTGGATCCCCGGCTGACAGGATCAGGGGGCAGAGTGGATACCCAGCTGACAGGAGCAGGGGGCAGACTTGATCCCCAGCTGACAGGGTCAGGGGGCAGACTGGATCCCCAGCTGACAGGAGCAGGTGGCAGACTGGATCCCCAGCTGACAGGGTCCGGGGGCAGACTGGATCCCCAGCTGACAGGATCAGGGGGCAGCAGCTCTTGAGCTGATGCTGCCAGTAGACCCTTGAAACTATCAGAACCAGCCAGGAGAGAGAGGGAAAAGTAACTCTCGTTTTTATCCTGTTCCTCCTCCACCCCTAGTCTAATGCTAGGTGTGGGCACGCAGTGTGACTGGAGTCTCCCTACTGGCCTGATCAGTACATTTTGAATTTGAGATAGATCCAAAGAGTCCTCCTTTTGTACTTGAGAGTGGAGTAAGGACTGAGGAGCACAGGGACAGGATGGGGGAGAAGCCCCCACCGTGCAGCCTATCTCATGGATGGAGAGGAGCCTGGGTGAAGGTCCCTGAATCCTTTGGCTGAGGTCCTAGAGGTGTCTCTGTCCCTGCTTCTTCAGTCGTTCTTGGTTAGGGAGGTGGATTTCTGATACCATCATCTTCAGGAGACCCATTTCTGGAGATAGGAGTATCCAGACAATTAAACACATCCCAGTGGACAGGTTGCTGTGGAGGTCCTCTGTCTCAGTTCATCTGGGGTTTGGAGTTGAGATGTTCCTTAGAAAGCAAATTGAAGAACCACATTGCTCAGGGTTGGTTACTGGACTGCAGAGAGATTTCTTGCTTGTTTTTAGAGTGTTGGGGTCAAGGAAGGCAGAGCAGAGCAGCCGGCACCGCGGGGACAGGCCGTTTCTTCACAGGGGGTAAGATGGAAGCCTGCTAAAGCTTTCTAGAGTGTTCTATTCACCTCAGCATTCTGCAGGGAGGTAGTCTTTTCTGTCATTTGTTACCTAGTAGGTCTCTGCATTTGGTGAGTGGCCTTGAGCCAGACCTGCATGTCCCCAGACACTGATGGCCAGCATCCAATAAAGGGTCCTAGAAAGAGAACCTAGGCTGCTGTTCACAGGAATTCCACCTTCTGGGCCTTGTGCCTTGGCTCCCTCACCTGCAGACTGGGCTGTCTGTAGCCACCATGCCCAGGACTCTGAGCTCTGTCATAATGTCTGCCATGAGCTTGTGTGTGGGTTCTTTTTAGGGGGTTGGGGTTCACCTGTTCCTAGTTGTGAGCTTGCTGGGGACTGTGAATCAATTTTTTGGTGATCTGGCCATCTCTCTTTTGAGTAATCACTAAAAGCTCCTAATGGTAATCTTGTGAACTTGAGATTAATCACAGCAACACATCGGTGAGTGCCACAACCAGGGAGGACCCACAACCAGGGAGGGACCCGCAACCAGGGAGGACCACAACCAGGGAGGAACAACAACCAGGGAGGATCACAACCAGGGAGGGACCCACAACCAGGGAGGGACCCACAACCAGGGAGGATCACAACCAGGGAGGACCCACAACCAGGGAGGGACCCACAACTAGGGAAGACCCACAATCAGGGAGGACCCACAATCATGGAGGACCACAACCAGGGAGGACCACAACCAGGGAGGACCCACAACCAGGGAGGGACCCACAACCAGGGAGAACCCACAACTAGGGAGGACCCACAACCAGGGAGGACCAGAACCAGGGAGGGATCCACAACCAGGGAGGACCCACAACCAGGGAGGGACCCACAACCAGGGAGAACCCACAACCAGGGAGGACCCACAACCAGGGAGGACCAGAACCAGGGAGGGATCCACAACCAGGGAGGGACCCACAACCAGGGAGGACCCACAACCAGGGAGGATCCACAACCAGGGAGGACTACAACCAGAGAGGACCAGAACCAGGGAGGGATCCACAACCAGGGAGGACCCACAACCAGGGAGGGACCCACAACCAGGGAGAACCCACAACCAGGGAGGATCCACAACCAAGGAGGACCACAACCAGGGAGGACCCACATCCAGGGAGGATCACAACCAGGGAGGACCCATAACCAAGGAGGACCACAGCCGGGGAGGGACCCACAACCAGGGAGGACCCACAACCAAGGAGGACCACAACCAGGGAGGACCCACACCCCGGGAGGACCCACAACCAGGGAGGACCCACAACTATGCTCGGAGGTGCTTGGCTGGGAGCTGCTGCACGGGCCCGGTGCCTGGTTGGGCCGAGTGCCTGCCTTTTCATGCATTTTCATTTCCCCCGTGTTCCACGCACAGCGAACAATTCGAAGGCACTCACCCAGAAAACACTCACCCCCAGGGCCAGAAGGACAGAATCATAAATGTACTAAAGTGGGAGAAATCTCAGCTTCCCCAAAGCACCCAACCGACACTGTGACAAATGGGACCGATTCGCTGGGCAAATTATTTTAATTGATAAATGACCTGTGAGTTCTGAAGACTACAAGCAGCAAAATATACATCGCAACATTTCCCCAGCAACGGACTGAAATAAATAGGTCTCCTTGGCGGCAAGAATAGAGTGGTAAATCTGCAGCCTCCCATAGGAGGCTCTAGGTTGTGACGTCAGAGCAGCCTGAAGGCAGCGGCTGATCCCTGTGGAAGACGGAGCCTCTCCAGGTATTGGGGGTCCTGTGACTTCCTGCAGAAGGGCTCCTGGCCAGTCCTTCACACCTCTTGCATATGATCCCAGTGTGGTGGGGGAGTAGAAATCGAGGGAGATGTTAGTCCCCACCCAGGTACCATTCGTGGTACTGGACGTCACAGTTAAACCCAGAGGAAGGGCCATGGAGGGACAGCGCTCCCAGCTTCGCCCCTTGTGTCCTGGCTTCATTCCCGTTGCTGTGGTTAACTCTAGTCAAGAACAATTTAGGGGAGAAAAGGCTTGTTTGACTTACAATTCCAGGTAGAAGCCCATCATTTGAGAAGCGAGGACAGGATTTCATCCGTGTCCAGAGCTTACTTGTTCAGTCCGCCTCTCTGCACTTCATTCGGGACCCAAACCCAGGGAATGGCCACAGTGGGCAGGTTTCCCACTTCAGATCATGTAATTACGAGAACCCTTGCCCCAGGCCTGCCCACAGGCCACTCCGATCTACACAGTCCTTTTTTGAGATTCTCTTCCCAGGAGAGTCTTGATTATATGAAGTTGACAACTAAATCCACCCGTCACACTGTGGGTCTAAAGCAGCGAGGATGGCCGTTCCTAGATTACAGACTGGTGCATGAGGAAGGGCCTGCCAAACTCTAATCGTGTAATTCCTAGCTGTTTAGCAACAAGATTAAATTCCAGGGGAGCATTTTCCCAGCGTGCCTGACATTCCGACCACCAGGGGCCTTCAGGAGAACGCCACTCTCTCACCCCCCAGTATTGTGTGGGCTGGCAGGGTTTCAGGGATCTGGGTGCATATTGTGGGGCAGTGCTTCCTCAGCATGCCTACGCCAGGGCAGCACTGTGTGCCCAGACACCTGCAGGCCCAGACTGCTTTTTTCTGTTCTAGGTGCCTGCTGCTGAACGCAGAGAGGGGCTCCCGACCCCTGGGTCTGCTGTATAGGAGTTTGGGGTCATTTGGTCTTTGGTGATTTTCCTGGAACATGCAGGTGTCTCCTCTTCTAGTCAAGTGCCAGTCTTCCCACTGCCCCATTGCCTCCAGCCGACTGCAGAGGTCACTACAGCAGCTCACCAGGGCTTGGCCCTGCAGGGTCAAATGTTCTGGAAGAAGAGGGGAGACAGAGTCATGGCAGGGCCTGAGGAGCCATGGGGAGCTTGGCTACCATGCCCATGCCCCAGCTCCTTTTCTTTTTAAAAAATATTTTATACTTTTTATTTTATGTGTATTAGTGTATTGCTTGCATGTAGGTAGGTGCACCTGTATCTCAAAATGCCCACGGAGGTCAGAAGAGGGCACTTCCTTGGAACTGGCATTATGGATGGTTGTTGGCTGCCATGTGAGTGTTGGGAATCGAACCCAAGTCCTCTGCATGAGTAGCCAGTGCTCTTAACTGCTGAGCCATCCTCTCTAGCTCCCTCCCAGTTCCTTTTCTTTCTGTTTAAAAATTCTTTGGTCTTTTTGAGACAGGGTCTCCCTGTAGCCCCAGCTGGCCTGGAGCTCACTTCGTAGACCAGGCTGGCCTTGAACTCACAGCAATCCACCTGCCCTCTGCCTCCCAAGTGCTGGGATTAAACACGTGTACCACCACGCCCAGCCTCAGTTCCTTTTCTTACAGTGAAAGGTGGGCACTACTACTTTGGGAAGAGGGATGGCAGAGATGGGTACTGTCCTGAGTGCAGGTTTTGCTGGCAGAAGGTAGCAGCAGGAAGAAAGAGAGCTGAGAGGCTGGGCAGGCTCAGAGAAGGCGGAGGAGCAGGGAAGGTCCTCAAGACCAGGGCTGGCAGTGCTTAGGCAGGGAAGGTCCTCAAGGCCAGGGTTGGCAGTGCATGGGCAAGGAAGGTCCTCAAGGCCAGGGCTGGCAGTTCGTGGGCAGGGAAGATCCTCAAGGCCAGGGTTGGCAGTGCGTGGGCAGGGAAGGTCCTCAAGGCCTGGGCTGGCAGTGCGTGGGCAGGGAAGGTCCTCAAGGCCAGGGCTGGCAGTGCGTGGGCAGGGAAGGTCCTCAAGGCCAGGGCTGGCAGTGCGTGGGCAGGGAAGATCCTCAAGGACAGGGCTGGCAGTGTGTGGGCAGGGAAGGTCCTCAAGGCCAGGGTTGGCAGTGCGTGGGCAGGGAAGATCCTCAAGGCCAGGGTTGGCAGTGCGTGGGCAGGGAAGGTCCTCAAGGCCAGGGTTGGCAGTGCGTGGGCAGGGAAGGTCCTCAAGGCCAGGGTTGGCAGTGCGTGGGCAGGAAAGGTCCTCAAGGCCAGGGCTGGCAGTTCGTGGGCAGGGAAGGTCCTCAAGACCAGGGCTGGCAGTGTGTGGGCAGGGAAGGTCCTCAAGGCCTGGGCTGGCAGTGTGGGCAGGGAAGGTCCTCAAGGCCAGGGCTGGCAGTGTGTGGGCAGGGAAGGTCCTCAAGGCCAGGGCTGGCAGTGTGTGGGCAGGGAAGGTCCTCAAGGCCAGGGCTGGCAGTGTGTGGGCAGGGAAGGTCCTCAAGGCCAGGGCTGGCAGTGTGTGGGCAGGGAAGGTCCTCAAGGCCAGGGCTGGCAGTGTGTGGGCAGGGAAGGTCCTCAAGGCCAGGGCTGGCAGTGTGTGGGCAGGGAAGGTCCTCAAGGCCAGGGCTGGCAGTGTGTGGGCAGGGAAGGTCCTCAAGGCCAGGGCTGGCAGTGTGTGGGCAGGGAAGGTCCTCAAGGCCAGGGCTGGCAGTGTGTGGGCAGGGAAGGTCCTCAAGGCCAGGGCTGGCAGTGTGTGGGCAGGGAAGGTCCTCAAGGCCAGGGCTGGCAGTGTGTGGGCAGGGAAGGTCCTCAAGGCCAGGGCTGGCAGTGTGTGGGCAGGGAAGGTCCTCAAGGCCAGGGCTGGCAGTGTGTGGGCAGGGAAGGTCCTCAAGGCCAGGGCTGGCAGTGTGTGGGCAGGGAAGGTCCTCAAGGCCAGGGCTGGCAGTGTGTGGGCAGGGAAGGTCCTCAAGGCCAGGGCTGGCAGTGTGTGGGCAGGGAAGGTCCTCAAGGCCAGGGCTGGCAGTGTGTGGGCAGGGAAGGTCCTCAAGGCCAGGGCTGGCAGTGTGTGGGCAGGGAAGGTCCTCAAGGCCAGGGCTGGCAGTGTGTGGGCAGGGAAGGTCCTCAAGGCCAGGGCTGGCAGTGTGTGGGCAGGGAAGGTCCTCAAGGCCAGGGCTGGCAGTGTGTGGGCAGGGAAGGTCCTCAAGGCCAGGGCTGGCAGTGTGTGGGCAGGGAAGGTCCTCAAGGCCAGGGCTGGCAGTGTGTGGGCAGGGAAGGTCCTCAAGGCCAGGGCTGGCAGTGTGTGGGCAGGGAAGGTCCTCAAGGCCTGGGCTGGCAGTGTGGGCAGGGAGGGTCCTCAAGGCCAGGGCAGGCAGTGTGTGGGCAGGAAAGGTCCTCAAGGCCTGGGCTGGCAGTGTGGGCAGGGAAGGTCCTCAAGGCCAGGGCTGGCAGTGTGTGGGCAGGGAAGGTCCTCAAGGCCAGGGTTGGCAGTGTGTGGACAGGGAAGGTCCTCAAGGCCTGGGCTGGCAGTACCTGGGCAGGGAAGGTCCTCAAGGCCTGGGCTGGTAGTGTGTGTGCAGGGAAGGTCCTCAAGGCCTGGGCGGGCACTGCGTGGGCAGGGAAGGTCCTCAAGGCCTGGGTTGGCAGTGCGTGGGCAGGGAAGGTCCTCAAGGCCAGCGCTGGCAGTGTGTGGGCAGGGAGGGTCCTCAAGGCCAGGGCTGGCAGTGTGTGGGCAGGGAGGGTCCTCAAGGCCAGGGTTGGCAGTGTGTGGACAGGGAAGGTCCTCAAGGCCAGGCTTGGCAATGTGTGGGCAGGGAAGATCCTCAAGGCCTGGGCTGGTAGTGTGTGGGCAGGGAAGGTCCTCAAGGCCTGGGCGGGCAGTGCGTGGGCAGGGAAGGTCCTCAAGGCCTGGGTTGGCAGTGCGTGGGCAGGGAAGGTCCTCAAGGCCAGGGCTGGCAGTGCGTGGGCAGGGAAGGTCCTCAAGGCCAGGGTTGGCAGTGCGTGGGCAGGGAGGGTCCTCAAGGCCAGGGCTGGCAGTGTGTGGGCAGGGAGGGTCCTCAAGGCCAGGGTTGGCAGTGTGTGGGCAGGGAAGGTCCTCAAGGCCAGGGTTGGCAATGCGTGGGCAGGGAGTGTCCTCAAGGCCAGGGCTGGTATTGTGTGGGCAGGGAAGTTCCTCAAGGCCTGGGCTGGCAGTGTGTGGGCAGGGAAGATCCTCAAGGCCAGGTTTGGCAATGAGTGGGCAGGGAAGTTCCTCAAGGCCAGGGCTGGTAGTGTGTGGGCAGGGAAGTTCCTCAAGTCCAGGGCTGGCAGTGCGTAGGCAGGGAAGGTCCTCAAGGCCAGGGCTGGCAGTGCATGGGCAGGGAAGGTCCTCAAGGTCTGGACTGTCAGTGTGGGCAGGGAAGGTCCTCAAGGCCTGGGCTGGCAGTACGTGGGCAGGGAAGGTCCTCAAGGCCTGGACTGGCAGTGTGGGCAGGGAAGGTCCTCAAGGCCAGGGCTGGCAGTGTGTGGGCAGGGAAGGTCCTCAAGGCCTGGGCTGGCAGTGTGTGGGCAGGGAAGATCCTCAAGGCCAGGTTTGGCAATGCGTGGGCAGGGAAGTTCCTCAAGGCCAGGGCTGGTAGTGTGTGGGCAGGGAAGGTCCTCAAGGCCAGGGCTGGCAGTGCGTAGGCAGGGAAGGTCCTCAAGGCCAGGGCTGGCAGTGCGTGGGCAGGGAAGGTCCTCAAGGTCTGGACTGTCAGTGTGGGTAGGGAAGGTCCTCAAGGCCTGGGCTGGCAGTACGTGGGCAGGGAAGGTCCTCAAGGCCTGGACTGGCAGTGTGGGCAGCGAAGGTCCTCAAGGCCAGGGCTGGCAGTGTGTGGGCAGGGAAGGTCCTCAAGGCCAGGGCTGGCAGTGTGTGGGCAGGGAGGGTCCTCAAGGCCAGGGCTGGCAGTGTGTGGGCAGGGAAGGTCCTCAAGGCCAGGGCTGGCAGTGTGTGGGCAGGGAAGGTCCTCAAGGCCAGGGCTGGCAGTGTGTGGGCAGGGAAGGTCCTCAAGGCCAGGGCTGGCAGTGTGTGGGCAGGGAAGGTCCTCAAGGCCAGGGCTGGCAGTGTGTGGGCAGGGAAGGTCCTCAAGGCCAGGGCTGGCAGTGTGTGGGCAGGGAAGGTCCTCAAGGCCAGGGCTGGCAGTGTGTGGGCAGGGAAGGTCCTCAAGGCCAGGGCTGGCAGTGTGTGGGCAGGGAAGGTCCTCAAGGCCAGGGCTGGCAGTGTGTGGGCAGGGAAGGTCCTCAAGGCCAGGGCTGGCAGTGTGTGGGCAGGGAAGGTCCTCAAGGCCAGGGCTGGCAGTGTGTGGGCAGGGAAGGTCCTCAAGGCCAGGGCTGGCAGTGTGTGGGCAGGGAAGGTCCTCAAGGCCAGGGCTGGCAGTGTGTGGGCAGGGAAGGTCCTCAAGGCCAGGGCTGGCAGTGTGTGGGCAGGGAAGGTCCTCAAGGCCAGGGCTGGCAGTGTGTGGGCAGGGAAGGTCCTCAAGGCCAGGGCTGGCAGTGTGTGGGCAGGGAAGGTCCTCAAGGCCAGGGCTGGCAGTGTGTGGGCAGGGAAGGTCCTCAAGGCCAGGGCTGGCAGTGCGTGGGCAGGGAAGGTCCTCAAGGCCAGGGCTGGCAGTGCGTGGGCAGGGAAGGTCCTCAAGGCCAGGGTTGGCAGTGCGTGGGCAGGGAGGGTCCTCAAGTCCAGGGCTGGCAGTGTGTGGGCAGGGAGGGTCCTCAAGGCCAGGGTTGGCAGTGTGTGGACAGGGAAGGTCCTCAAGGCCAGGGCTGGCAGTGTGGGCAGGGAAGGTTCTCAAGGCCAGGGTTGGCAATGTGTCGGCAGGGAAGGTCCTCAAGGCCTGGGCTGGTAGTGTGTGGGCAGGGAAGGTCCTCAAGGCCAGGCCTGGCAGTGCGTGGGCAGGGAAGATCCTCAAGGCCAGGGCTGGCAGTTGTGGGCAGGGAAGGTCCTCAAGGCCAGGGTTGGCAGTGTGTGGGCAGGGAAGGTCCTCAAGGCCAGGGTTGGCAGTGTGTGGGCAGGGAAGGTCCTCAAGGCCAGGGCTGGCAGTGCGTGGGCAGGGAAGGTCCTCAAGGTCAAGGTTGGCAGTGCATGGGCTGGGAAGGTCCTCAAGGCCAGGGTTGGCAGTGTGTGGACAGGGAAGGTCCTCAAGGCCAGGGTTGGCAGTGTGGGGGCAGGGAAGGTCCTCAAGGCTAGGGTTGGCAATGTGTCGGCAGGGAAGGTCCTCAAGGCCAGGGCTGGCAGTGTGTGGGCAGGGAAGGTCCTCAAGGACAGGGCTGGCAGTTGTGGGCAGGGAAGGTCCTCAAGGCCAGGGTTGGCAGTGTGTGGGTAGAGAAGGTCCTCAAGTCCAGGGCTGGCAGTGCGTGGGCAGGGAAGGTCCTCAAGGCCAGGGCTGGCCGTGTGTGGGCAGGGAAGGTCCTCAAGGCCAGAGCTGGCAGTGTGTGGGCAGGGAAGTTCCTCAAGGCCAGGGCTGGCAGTGCGTGGGCAGGGAGGGTCATCAAGGCCAGGGCTGGCAGTTCGTGGGCAGGGAAGGTCCTCAATGCCAGGGCTGGCAGTGTGTGGGCAGGGAAGTTCCTCAAGGCCTGGGCTGGCAGTGTGGGCAGGGAAGGTCCTCAAGGCCAGGGCTGGCAGTGTGTGGGAAGGGAAGGTCCTCAAGGCCAGGGCTGTCAGTGTTTGGGCAGGGAAGGTCCTCAAGGCCAGGGCTGGCAGTGTGTGGGCAGGGAAGGTCCTCAAGGCCTTGGCTGGCAGTGGCGTGGGCAGGGAAGTTTCTCAAATCCAGGGTTGCCAGTGCGTGGGCAGGGAAGCTCCTCAAGGCCAGGGCTGGCAGTGCGTGGGCAGGGAAGGTCCTCAAGGCCAGGGCTGGCAGTTCTTGGGCAGGGAAGGTCCTCAAGGCCTGGGCTGGCAGTGTGTGGGCAGGGAAGTTCCTCAAGGCCAGGCTTGGCAATGTGTGGGCAGGGAAGATCCTCAAGGCCTGTGCTGGTAGTGTTTGGGCAGGGAAGGTCCTCAAGGCCAGGGCTGGTAGTGTGTGGGCAGTGAAGGTCCTCAAGGCCTAGACTGGCAGTGTGTTGGCAGGGAAGGTCCTCAAAGCCAGGGTTGGCAGTGTGTGGGCAGGGAAGGTCCTCAAGCCTGGGCTGGCAGTGTGTGGGCAGGGAAGGTCCTCAAAGCCAGGGTTGGCGGTGTGGGCAGGGAAGGTCCTCAAGGCCTTGCCTGGCAGTGCGTGGGCAGGGAAAGTCCTCAAGTCTTGGGCTGGCAGTGTGGGCAGGGGAAGGTCCTCAAGGCCAGTGCTGGCAGTGTGTGGGGTGGGAAGGTCCTCAAGGCCCGGGTTGGCAGTGTGTGGGCAGGGAAGGTCCTCAAGGCCTGACCTGGCAGTGTGTGGGCAGGGAAGGTCCTCAAGGCCAGGGCTGGCAGTGTGTGGGCAGGGAAGTTCCTCAAGGCCAGGGCTGGCAGTGTGTGTGCAGGGAAGGTCCTCAAGGACAGGGTTGCCATTGCGTGGGCAGGGAAGTTCCTCAAGGCCGGGGCTGGCAATGCGTGGGCAGGGAAGTTCCTCAAGGTCAGGGTTGGCAGTGCATGGGCAGGGAAGGTCCTCACGGCCTGGGCTGGCAGTACGTGGGCAGGGAAGGTCCTCAAGGCCTGGACTGGCAGTGTGGGCAGGGAAGGTCCTCAGGGCCTGGACTGGCAGTGTGGGCAGGGAAGATCCTCAAGGCCTGGACTGGCAGTGTGGGCAGGCGTCTCTGGAATGGAGCAGGCTTAGGCCAGCTGTGGCTCGTAAAGGAAAACCATCCTAAACATTTCAGTCTGTCAGAATAAGGTGCTAGGTGCAGAATGATGAGATGTTAAGTTTTTTTCCTCCATAAAATAGTTTATTCATGCTAGAACCGGCTTTGTGGGTTGGAACCCCCAGGACAGAGCCTCAAAGAGGACCAGACATTTATACCCTTTGTTAGTCCCTCTTTAGAGTTCAGTTGTCTCCTATATATGGTGATACACACATGCTGATTGGGTTCTCTGTGCTGCAAGGTCAGAACTGTGTGTGTACTCAGGCACAGACCACGCTGTGTTCCTTTTTGTTTGTTCTAGGGGTTTCCCACCACAACATCCATGATTTCTAGGCTCCTCAGAAGTGTTATGGTAGTGGGGAGCCAGTGAGACCCTGATAGTCAAATACAGAAACTGAGATTCACTGAGCAGTGGGGGCAGGAAGTCATGAGGAATTATTGCTCAGAGCCAGTGGTTCAGACACCCTTAGCCAGCCCATTGGGGGGGCTCAGCTGTCCTTGCAGCTGGGTTCAGGGGCAGGGTCTCCAGTAGAGGCTCCTACAGCCCTTTCCAGCCCCGCAGTGGCTGAGGGTTTGCAGGTTTAGGGTAGGGCTTGAAGCTAAAAGCAATTCTTACGTCTCCTGCCGCCCCAGCATCGCCTTCCTAGTTACCTTCCTGTAACCATCACGAGCTGTGGATGGTGTGGGCTGGTGGACTGGGGTGCCATCAGCTTCCTGCTTCTCTGGGGGCATCGTCCCAAGCAGCACTGTGGGTTCCTGGCCTGAGCTGACTGCTGCCCCTCTGTGCGAATTGAGAAGAAGAGCTCCGTCTAGGACTTGGCCAGCACCACTGTGTCGCAGAAGGGAGGATGGGAAGTAGGTGCTGGACGAGCAGAGGGGGAGGCTGTGGAGCAGGGCCACTTCCCATGAGGATGGTCCCCTCAGAGGGGGAAGAAAGAAGGCAGCCAGTGGTGGGGAGAAGGCAGCCAGTGGGGGGGGGAAGGTAGCCAGTGGGGGGCGGAGAAGGCAGCCAGTGGGGGGGGGAAGGCAGCCAGTGGGGGGAGAAGGCAGCCAGTGGGGGGGAGAAGGCACAGTGGGGGGGGGCACCCAGCCAGTGGGGGAGGAAGGCAGCCAGTGGGGGAGGGAAGCAGCCAGTGGGGCTGAAGAAGCAGCGCAGTGGGTGGGAGAAGGCAGCCAGGTGGGGGGAGAAACAGGGCAGCCTAGTCGGGGGGGGAAAGGCAGCCAGTGGGGGAGAAAGGAAGCCAGTTGGGGGGAGAAGCAAGCCAGTGGGGGGGGGAGAAGGCAGCCAGTGTGGGGGAGAAGGCAGCCAGTGGGGGGAGAAGGCAGCCAGTTGGGGGGGAGAAGGCAGCCAGTGTGGGGAGAAGGCAGCCAGTGGGGGGGGAGAAGGCAGCCAGTGTGGGGGAGAAGGCAGCCAGTGTGGGGGGGAGAAGGCAGCCAGTTGGGGGGGAGAAGGCAGCCAGTTGGGGGGGAGAAGGCAGCCAGTTGGGGGGGAGAAGGCAGCCAGTTGGGGGGGAGAAGGCAGCCAGTTGGGGGGGAGAAGGCAGCCAGTGTGGGGAGAAGGCAGCCAGTGGGGGGAGAAGACAGCCAGTGGGGGGAGAAGGCAGCCAGTGTGGGGGAGAAGGCAGCCATGCACTCTCTGTGTGAGAGAAGGCAGCCATGCATTCTGTGTGAGAGAAGGCAGCCATGCATTCTGTGTGGGGGAGAAGGCAGCCAGTGGGGGGGAGAAGGCAGCCAGTGGGGGGGGAGAAGGCAGCCAGTGGGGGGGAGAAGGCAGCCAGTGGGGGGGGAGAAGGCAGCCAGTGGGGGGGAGAAGGCAGCCAGTGGGGGGGAGAAGGCAGCCAGTGGGGGGAGAAGGCAGCCAGTGGGGGGAGAAGGCAGCCAGTGGGGGGAGAAGGCAGCCAGTGGGGGGAGAAGGCAGCCAGTGGGGGGGGGAGAAGGCAGCCAGTGGGGGGAGAAGGCAGCCAGTGTGGGGAGAAGGCAGCCAGTGGAGGGGAGAAGGCAGCCAGTGGGGGGAGAAGGCAGCCAGTGTGGGGGGGGTGAGAAGGCAGCCAGGTGTGTGGAGAAAGGGCAACAGTGGGGGTGGGGCAGAGGAGCTCAGCCCTCAGCAGGCTTCTGCGTTTCATTACCGTCTTATCATCTCTTCCGGAGGACGGTTTCCTTCTTTCCCCATTCATACCCCAGTATGTGAACGAGCTAAGTTATTTGTTCCAGGAGGGACACAGCATGTTTTTCTATAAGAAGGGCCATCACTCAAACTGTTCTTAGACGATTGGGGGGGGGGGTTTGCCAGAAAGAATCTCCCCCGCTTCCCTGTGATGGTGAATGGCATTTGTTTAAACTGTGGTCACCTCAGGAGCACTAAGCATGAAGAACAACACAGTGTTCACTCATTACCTGGACACCCCGGCTCCACTTGATGACTGCACAGCAGACAGTGGTTTATACTTGATTCTAGTTTATTATTTGTGCTATTTGATAAATCACTTCTCCTGTAATCTTGTTCACATGGATTCTTAGTAAACTTCCTTCCATCTTTTAAAAAAATATATTTTATAACCTTTAAAAAATTCAGAGGAAGGTTTGTATTTATGAATTTTACGACTTTGGCAGCGAGGACCCCGCCTCAGTGGACACCCATTCTGAATGCACTGGGTCTGGAACATTGGAGTTTAGTTTCTCAAGCCAGACTGGAGGAGGAGGAGCCTGGGATGAGTCTTAGAACTTTTGGCTGGTCCTTTGCTCTGCACCACAGAGCTGAAGATTCCTTCTTTCTGCGCCCAGAAGGTCTGATAAGCTCTGTGCTTTCCTGCAGGTCTTTGAGTTGACACAGGAAAGGACCCAAAGCGGGCCTTTCAGGAGGGTGAGCTCAGGTGCCCTGGCTTCTGGGTCAGAGAAGCTCAGCTTGAGGCAGCCACATGGCTCCTTCTAGCAGAGGGTGTCCTTGCTCTGCTGACAGTGCAGCTCGGGAAGGCAAGAGGACACTGTACTTTTAGTGAGCTGCTTCAGTCTCCGTCTTTCTCTTCCAGTCCAGGGTGCTGGGGAGAAGCAACGGCTCCTGAGGTTGTCATGCAAGGTGGCACTTAATGGACACAGACCACGACACACAGAAGCAAGTCATGGGGAAAGACGACTGCCTCACAGAGGACCACGCCCTTCTCGCATGTCCCTAGTGCCTTCTGGCCAGCCGCAGCTGCCTCCTCCCTCTCCCAAAGGCTCTTCGTGGTTAAACTAAAATAGAAGCAATTAAACAATAAATAATGAATTACTGGCTCTTTGGGGATCTCATGTGGTATTGATTAAAGTCTTACAAGAATAAATTGTCATCCTTTTTGACTTATCTGGGATTATATTTCACCACTAATTAAAGTTCATTCGGGGAGCGTTCACTTGACTATAAAGAGCTCATGGACGCTGGTGGATTCTGGAGGCGGCTGTTTGGGAAGGGGAGCAGGAACCTCTTGCAGCCGGAGCTCTGTGGTGCTGCAGGCTCTGTGAGCTGTGCATTATTTAGTAATGTCCCACTTGCATGGTGCAGCTTTTACTTAGAATCCTGAAAGCTGAACACAATGTCCTTGATGGGAAAGAGAATTGTCTCATCCCGTTATTGCTCGAGGTTGACTTCATGGTTGACAGAAAGCTGACCATGGGTATTTTCCTTCTAATGGTGCTAGAATCAAATCTAAATGGAAAATACAATACAGTCAGCTCTGATTTGTGTTGACCATGGAGATCTCGTTATTGGGAGGACAGATTGCTCAGAAGAGAGGGCAGAGACAGCCATGCCCTGGGCTCTGTGATATTAGTGATCCTGTCTTGATGAATTTTAATAACTACTTGGTTTCTATGCAAATGTTAAAATAAATAACGCTTTGCTGCCAGATGCTATTGAGCATGCTGAGAATATCTGACTGCCAAGCACTGGAGTAAGATGAGTTTCCAAGGAAAAGCTTGGCTGGTTAGCAATTATTTCATGGAGGAGAATTAACAGAAAGAAAGGCTTATTACAGCCCTTTCCTCCTCTCTAGCCACGCACAGAGAGGCTGTTTTTTTTTTTTTAAATTTTATTTATTTTTGTATGTGTATGAATGTACTGTCTGCATGTAGGTTTGTGCACCCGTGTCGTGCAATGCCTCGGAGGTCAGAAGAGGGTCTCAGATTCCCCTGGAACTGGAGTTCTCCTGGAATTGGAGTTACAGACTGTTCTTAGCCACCATGTGGGTGCTGGGGATCAAACCCGGGTCCTCTGCAAGAGCAGTCAGTGCTCTTAACCGCTAGGCTATCTCTCCAGCCCTGAGAGGTTATTCTTAGCTGGGCCAGCAGAGCGTGTTTCTTTCTTGAGTTGGGGGGTCCAAAGCATTCTCATGTCTAAGGGAGTTTCTTAGGCAATAAGAGTGTGTGTGTGTGTGTGTGTGTGTGTGTGTGTATGTGTGTGTGTGTGAGCCTTTGTGTACATGTGCATGCCTGTGAGTGCTTCGTTTAAGTCTTCTTTTTCTCTAGTGTTCCATGGACATTTCCTCCCCCCATCCTCTCTACCTCACCTCATGTCCTTCCGTCCTTCCCCACCCTCCCTCCCCCCCTCCCTCCTCACTCCCTCCCCCCTCCCTCCCTCCCCCCTCCCTCCCCCCCTCCCTCTCTCCCTCCTCTTCCTTCCTTCCGATTCTTCCTTCCTTCCTTCCTTCCTTCCTTCCTTTTTCTTTCTTTTCCTTTACAACGTGTGTGTGTGTGTGTGTGTGTGTGTGTGTGTGTGATGTATGCACGTGTGTACACATATGTGAAGATACCCACGCCCGTGTGCACTCGTGTGGTGATGGAGAAGGCTGTGTCATGTCCTCCTCTATCATGTTCTGTCTCATTCCTTTGGGACAGGGTCCCTCACTGAGCCTGGGGCTCACCCCCCCCCCCATCTAGACTGGCTGCAGTGGCCCAGAGGTTCCTGACTCCACCTCCCAGCGCTGGCACTGCCGTGCATGGTTAGACCCTGCAGGTACACACCGGGCTGGTGATCTGCGCTAACCTCATTCTTGACAGGTGAATCCTTTTCCTCACAGAGTCATTTCCAGAGTCCCTGCACTACATCATTTTCTAGGAAAATTTACTTTCTATTTTCCTACTGTGTCTTCTATTTGTGGCCACACATTCTCAGTGGAGAGCTCTTTAACACCTGCTGTTCTAGTTTGCTTTCAATCGTTGTGACAAACACTCTGACCAATATCAACTTGGGGAGGAAAGGGTTTATTCATCTCACATCTCCTGTGTCACAGTTCATCACTGAGGGAGCCCAAGGTAGGAACTCAGGGCAGGAACCTGGAGGTAGGAGCTGAAGCACAAGCCATGGAGGAATGCTTCTTGCTGGCTTGCATGATCAGCTAGCTTTCTTATACAAGACATAACCTGCAGTGTGTGGGGCATCCACAGAGGGCTGAGCCCTCCCACGCCACCCAACAGTCAAAACGTGTCCCACAGACATGGCCACAGGCCAGTCCAATGGAGGCAATTCTCTAACCGAGGCTCCCTCAACCCAGGTTTGTAGAGTTGACAACAAAGCTGTCCAGCACACCTGCCCCAGTGGGGACTTCTCGAAGGTGAAGGTCACAGGAAGGTCCTAGAGTAAGCCAGAGCTTGAAGTGGGTCCTGGAAGGTCATTTAAAGCCGAGGAGGGAAACACGTTTCAGGCAGTCTCTGAGAACACAAGGGAAACTCAGCCACAGACAAGCACTGGGGAGCCCTTAGGGACACAGCTGCCAGGACTGCAGAGATGGCTCAGTGCTAAGAGCGCTGGCTGCTCTCCAGGAGGATTGGGTTCAGTTCTCAGCACCCACAGGGACTACAGATATTTCAAGTTCCGTGGGATCGGATGTCCTCTTCTGACCTCTGTGGGCATTGCATAACACAGGCGCACTTACAAGCATGCAGGCAATACACTCATATACATGAAACAAAAATTTGAAAAATAAAGATATAGCTGCTTAAATTTGGGGCAGAATAAAAGATCTCTGACAAAAGTGGCATGGGGGAGTCCTGGATGGAAGGACTCCTCCTCGGGCATAGTGCGTGACAACGGTCCCCTCCCAGAACAAAGGTTCTCAGACATCAGAGGAAGAGTCTCAGAGAAAGGAGACCTGGGAGCACATCAGTGAGCCCCGGGCTCTTTTTATTTTCTCCTGAGAATCAAAATTCTCAGTGGTGTGCTGAAGATGGTAGGCACCTGCTCGACACAGCCTCTCATGAGCAGACTGAAGCCTGGGAGAGTGCAGGCAGGGCATCCTGGGCAGGAGGAGGCCGCAGAGGGCTCCCAGCTGCCCCATGATACTCTCAGATTGACTAAACTCCACACAGGCTTCCTCTGCACCTTGACCCCTGACCTTGGCCCCTGACCTCCCTTTCCTAAAACAACTGTCTTGGGAAGCTTGACGTGGTAAACCCTTTTTCTGGTGCTTTAAGATGTAGCTAGGAGTTTCTTCCCAGGGTTACAACCAGGACTTCCTTTCTCTAGAACCCGGGAACCATTTCTTCTCAGTTTCACATGAAAGGAGGCAGGATTCCACTGTTAGTTTTCCAGGAGGTAGACTACCCCTTCAGTGCCCATGAAGAGCTTTGTTTTCTCTCCAGCTAAAGGCAGCTGGTAAGCACGCACGCCATTTTCCCCTCCGACCTCCTTTAAAAGCATTCATGACATTTGTTTCTGAACAACTGAGTTCAGACTAAATACTGGCCTTGCTCCTTCCTGTCAGTCGTCTTTTAATTTTTATAGTATGATTTTTAAAATTAATTAATATTTTGTGTGTACGAATATTTTCCTTGCATGCATGTAAGTGCACCCATGTTGTACAATGCCCTTGAAAGTCAGAAAAGGGCATTGGATCCCCTGGAACTGGAGATATGGATGGTTGTTAGCTGACGTATGGGTGCTGGGAATCAAACTCAGGTCCTCTGCAGGAGCAGCCAGTGCTTTTAACCACTGGGCCATTTCTCCAGCTGACTGCAGTTGTGTGATGTTTATCTTGACAGAGAGGGTTGAGAGCAGATCACTTCATTTGTGGGACATGGAGAGGTTAAGGGTGAGTTTGGATGTCTTGATGTTTTTGTGACATTTTCTATGGACTGGGCTTTGTGGAAAGCCTATTGTCCTTGTTACTTTTCTGTTGCTGTGACAAATGCCATGATCCAAAGCAACTTAAGGAGAGGGAAAGGTTTATCTGGCTTACACTTCCAGGTCACAGTCAGTCCAACACTTTGGGAAGTCAGAACAGGAGCTCAGGCAGGGACCATGGAGGAACGCTGCTTGCTGGCACTCTCGAGTACTCATGCTGAGCTGGCTTTCTTATATATCCCAGGAGCCCCTGCCCAGGGAACGGTGCTGCCCACAGTGGCTGAGCCCTCCTACATTCAGTCAACAATCAGGATAAGCCCTCACAGGTAAGCCTGATCTGGACAGACCTTCAGTTGAGACTCTTCTCTAAGGAGACTCTTGGCTGGGTAAGTCCACACCTGAAACTAACTAGAGCAGAGGCTGGGGGTTGGCTCAGTGTTCTAGAACACATTCTGCTCTCGCAGAGGACCCAGGTGTGGCTCCTGGCACCCACATGGTGGCTCGCCATTGTCTGTAACTCCAGTTCCAGGGTCTCCAATGCCCTCTTTTGGCCTCCTTGGACAGCCAGCACGCATGTGGTCCAACTATACATGTGTAGGCCAAACACTCATTTACTTAACATAAAAATAAATATTTTATAAAAACTCATCAGGACAGCTGTGGACGTGCCAAGTAGTCATGGAGGCAAAAGGGATTACTATTTAATATCCAAAAGACTACGGCCGTTGCATGACACTCAACTGTAGCGTGGGCTTCATCCAGACCTTTCATCCCCAGGGTCTTCTGTTACTGAGTTTTCATGACTCCATCTGCAGCGACATGCTGAATTTCATCGTTATTAATGCATCGTCCATATGCACTGAGTTAAGCATGCTAATAAGCAGGTTGTTTACTGACATGGACACGTGGCACTGGAGGGAATCTTACTTGCCAGGAATCAACAGATGGATTGGGCTTTGATATGAAATTGAGGTTTAGAGACTCAAGTCAGCAGAGGTGCTTAAATGTCTAACATAATCACAATTTTTCTAGGTTTCAGTGTGTTCATGGTGTCATATGTACATGGTCTATTTAAGACATACCTTCTGCCCTCCATGTACAGTGATCTCTAAGCATCCTCCTAAGCCCATTCCCATTTCAGTACAAAAATATTTTCCACTAGGGTTTGAACTGATGTGGAATTTCCCCATCCTCTTCTAACTGTAGTTTTTCTGTTAAGAAAATAATGATGCTGAATTTTGCCAAAGGGCCTTTCTATATTCATCGAGGCAGTCATTCAGGCCTTCATGTGCTGCCTTACACTTACTGACTTGCATATGCTGAGTTTCCTTTGCATTTCTGGAAGGACTTGGTCATGGTGAGTGATCTTCTTAATGTAGTCTTGACTTCAGTTTGCCAGCATGTTTTGCACTTGTAGGTATGTGTGGTGTATTAGTCAAGGTTCTCTAAAGAAACAGAAGTAACAGGACGAATATATAGCTATATGCAATTTATTGATTTGCTCATGTGACAGAGTTCAAGGAATCCAACAATAGCTGCACCACACTGGAAAGGCCGAGAGAATCCAGGGAACTGCTCAGGCCGCAAGGCTGGATGTCTCAGTAGTCCCAATCTAGTGCTGAAGGCCCAAATGGATTCCAGGAGATCTGCCGGTCTCAGTACACGCTGGGATCCGAAAGGTTGATCACAGCAGCAAGACAAACTCACCAGATAAGAGAGGCAAGCCGCAGGAGAAAAGGAGAACCAGCTCCTTCTGCCGTGGCCTTAAATACTGCCTGCCGGCAGAAGGTAACGCCCACATTTGGGGTGGGCCATCCAGGTTGAGGCGGTCTAATCAGAAGACCCTTTTTCTCTTATTTGTTCCTTAGTCCAGTCAAGTTGACACCCAGGATTAACCATCACATGTGGCTTATGTGTATCCATATGTATGTGAGCATACACGTGCGTGGGTGCTCATGCCTGTGCATACCTGTGCTTACGGAAGCCAGGGTGCTGGTTTGCAAATGCCCCATAGTCTTCAGTTAAGAATATTTGTGTCTGTCCATGTGCCTGTGTCCAGTGTAGCTCACTTTTGCTGCTCCTGTCTAGTCTCTCACTTGGTGAGGGGAGGCCTCCCTCCTTAAGGCTAGGGACTCCATCTTGACTCTCGGACCAATGAGAAATGGTTAAAATACTTGAATCAGAAGGGTGATGTGCTCAGATTTGCATTGGAGAAAGCCTCACTTTGGGGCAGACTAAGCTGGAGCTGAGCAGAGCTAGGTGGAAATGGGTAGTTGGTGTCAATGAGAGGTGGTGGTGGATGTGACAGGAGGGGGCAGTGGAGACGGGGAAAGCCCAAGAATCAACGCTGCAAGAGTCTGCCAGTACTGCGACCGCCACCACCATTGCGATCACTGCTGCCCCCCACTCTCACCTGTTAGATTTTTGGGGTGGGAAGAGGATTTTAGAGTTAAGAAGAACCAGATCTGGGCCTGCACCAGGCGGGAGATGCATGCTTTATTTAGCACACAGTGAAAAGCCTACAGAAATGTTCCTCTCATGAAAAGAAGTTCCTTGCACCTTGGTGGGCGTGGGTCGAAGGTTTTATCCCCTCTCGGGTCCATCTGGGATGTGTCTAATGCCAAGGCCTTGGTGTCCTTGGATGTATGAAAGCTCTTTTGATTTCCTGGGAAGAACCTGATAGTATCTCCTGGGCACTGGGGAGACAGGACAGATGGTCTCCACAAACACTCTCTCCTCACCCAATCCAGTTATGGCTTGGGAGCTTATGGCTCTTTAGTTATTTCACACATTTTATTTATTTATTTATTTATTTATTTATTTATTTATTTATTTACTTATTATTTTTTCATTTTTTTAACAATAAGTAATAATTTATAAGTACAAGCATCCTTCATGTAAAACCAATTTGCAAGCAGTTGTGCCCAAACCCACACAGCCCAAGGCTCCCACCATCCAGCTGGGGGCCTTGTATGTTCAATCAAGTTGATCAAATAAGTGTCCCGACTATATTGCTGTAGTTTCACCATTCACCCCAATCCCAGCCCTTACATTCTACCATGCCCCCTCTTCCACGGATTGTTCCCTAGGCTTAGAAAAGGGGCACAGGTGGATGAGAAGCAAAACAGTCTACTTTCTCTGGAGCTGTCGTTTTGGACTCTGGTCAATTCTGGCTGTTTCCTTTAATGGGCTGACAGTTTGTCCAGGAATAATCTTTCAATCCTACTAATGAAGAACAGGCAATTAGATATATAGGTATTTAAACAGTACTAATTGTTATAGTAGGTTACTTTGGTATAGACACAGATATTTGGATGGTATGTTAATCCATTAATTACATTTTTTTCTGTAAAATATGGCAGGGTCTTACTGTGGCTTATAACATCTCCTAACCACTAGAGGATGTAAGCTTGTGGCATCAGCCATGGGTTATTCCTCCAAGGAGAGAGCTAATAGTCAATTAGATGTGGGATATACAGGCATATGGCTGCCACTGCTACACAGTATTTCCAGGCAGGTGAGGTATAGCTGGTGCTGATGGAGGAGTCTTTCTTGACTCAAAGAGACCTATATTTGCTTTATTGGTTTAGTGGCCTTTGGTAACACTCTCTGGTATTCCAGAGACCAACTGTACACTTGCAAGTGTGGTCTCAATACATCTTTCCCATGCTTACATCAGGTCTTTACCTTTTTTGGGGGGGCTTGGATCCCCTGGCCAACATCTCCTTGGTAGAATAATCCATTGTTGATATCAGAGCTCTCCTGTATTAATATATTTTGCTTGAGTGCACAGCTTAAGGAGACTTTAGTATTATATTTGGTTCTGAATAGAGAATAATCCTTTTCACAGTTCCTATGTCTATCAGTCAATTAAAGAAGGCAGTTTTACTGGTTTTATAAGAGATAACCTCTATAACAGTTGGCTCCAATTTACAGTTAGAGAACGACCCCATCATCATCATATTCCTCCTTGTTCTATGAAAGGGAGGTAAGAAAGTCTCTCATATTAAAACTTTGTGGCACCTAGAAGGTAAGTTTCATTAGGACTCATTATAAATAGTTGTTACGTCTGTAACTCCGATTCCAGGAGAACTCCAGTTCCAGGGGAATCTGACACCCTCTTCTGACCTGTGCAGCATTGCATGACATGGGTGCACAAACCTATATGCAGACAGTACATTCATACACATAAATAAATAATAAAATAAAAAATAGTTCTTACAAGTAGGATCCACAGAGGGGTTTGATGCCTGTAGCAGTCTGAGGCTTTTCTTCCTTTCAGTGTTCAGATGGACCAACCTTTCTGCTGGCACTTCCTGGTACATCCTACACAATGCAAAGCTGTGTCTTTTCTTTCTCAGCCATTAAGTTGGTGACGTTTTGACCTGTGGGAACATACAAATCTTTTCCCATAGTTACTTTTAAGAATTGAATTGCAAAGTTTTTGACAAAAAGGTTTCGATCTGTATTCCCCCCTTTTTATTTTAGGTTTTTGGTTTTTGACCTATGAGTCTCAAAAAGGCAGTTGTAGTACACATACCTATAGGCAGGAATCAAGGTGCAGATTTCATCAAATTCACCCAAGCTGTTTTGGGTGACTGTATGTGATTAACTTGGGAAGCAAACTTAATTTCTTAAGTTAAATCATCCTACAGGTGAAAGAGAATGCTACAAGATAATACTGTACAACAGAAAAATTATAGAGAACATTTGTATGTGCCAATCCCAAAGTTATTGTTATACAGATTTTAAGTGAAACAAATGTGGATGACAAGAACTTATATTTCCAGTTAACTAAAGTGCATTACCATTTTTATCAGAACCTTTAAACCAATGTTGTTTAATATACACATATTTACTTTTACTAAGTCCTAAAACACCAAATAACCTGTAGGCAGAGTCTGAGCAAAATTGGATACTTGTTGAACTCACGTCAGTTAAACATACATTAATCGAATATAGACCCGTGTCCTTCTCCCGCCCCTCCCCTCCTCCCAATTCACCATTTCAGTCAGTTTTCTGATGCAGTCTTTCTGTTGTTGTGCTTTTAATATGCATCCCTCTCCACAAGAAATATTTACAACTGGGTTATTGGTGCTACCATCCGCAGATGGGGGATACCATTCGTTGTTTGTTTTTCTGGGATTGTGTTACTTCACTTAATATAATATCTTCTAGCTCCATCCATTTACCTGCAAAGTTCATGATGTTGTCTTTCTTTACCGCTGCATAGAAGTCCATTGTGTATATGTACCACATTTTCTCTATCCACTCGTCAGTTGAGGGCCATTTGGGTTGGTTCCAGCTTTTTGCTATTGTGAACATAGCTGCAATAAATATAGCTGTGCATGTATTTCTGCAGTAAGATGAGTCTTGTGGGTATATACCCAGGAGTGGTATGACTGGGTCAAATGGCAAGCTCATTTTGAGTCTCCCAAGGGTTGTCCACAGTGCTTTCCATAGTGGCTGTACAAGTTTACATTCCCACCAGCAATGGATGAGTGTTCTCCTTTCCCCACAACCTCTCCAGCCTTGATAGTGTTTGTTTTCTTGATCCTGGCAAATCTTATCAGAGTGAGATGATAGCTTAGAGTGGTCTTAATTTGCATTTCCCTAATTATCAGTGACGTTGAACAGTTTTTAAGATGTTTCTCAGCCATCTCTAATTCCTCCTCTGTGAAGTCTCTATTCAGTTCTTTGCTCCATCTTTTGAGTGATTCATTTGTTTTCTTTCTTCTTTGTTTTTTGAGTAGCTTGTATACTCTGGAAATTAATGCTTTGTCAGATGTATCTGCAGTGAAGGTTTCCTCCCACTCTGTGGGTTTTCTCTTCACTTCCTTTATTGTTTCTTTTGATGTACAGAAGCTTTTGAGTTTAATGAGGTCCCATTTGTCAATTGTCGATCTTATTTCTTGTGCAGCTGCTGTCTGATTTAGGAAGTCTTTTCCTACACCTATGTCTTGTAGTCTGCTGCCAAGTT
>VZQC01010746.1:1247902-1296992 GCA_009823505.1 Rhizomys pruinosus
AAATTTATTATATAGATTTTAATCGACATTCCAATGCAACAATCCCAAGATTTCTTCACAGGCTTGAACAAATTCCTTAAATTCATTATGAAGAAAAATAAGACCCGAATAGCGCAAAACAACCCTGCAGTGAACAAGAGCACACAGGGAGGGTCTGCTATACCAGACTCAAATCTATAACTACAGGGCTATAGTCCCATAAAAACAGCACTGGTAACTGGCACAAAAACACCTGTTGACCAATGGAACAAAACTGAGATTCCAAGATCGGCACATATACAATTTCAGCATCTTATGATTTGACAAGGAGGCCAAAAGCCGACATATGGAGAAAAGACGCATCTCAGCAATGAGTGTTGGCAAAACTGGATCCCCACTTGTAGAAGAATGAAATTAAACCCCTACCTCTTTCGCCCTGTACAAAAGTCAACTCAGTAGGATTAAAGACCTCAAAGTGAACATCCCCAACTCTGAATGGAATAGAGAAAAATGTTGGACAGCAGAACTACAAGGACATAGGCACCTAGGAAAAGACTTACCTAAATCAGACAGCAGCTGCTCAAGAATTAGGTCAGACAATTGACAAATGGGACCTCATTAAACTCAAAAGCTTCTGTACATCAAAAGAAACAATCAAGGAAGTGAAGAGAAATCCCACAGAGTGGGAGGAAACCTTCACTGCAGATACATCTGACAAAGCATTGATTTCCAGAATATATAAACTACTCAAAAAACAAAGAAGAAAGAAAACAAATGACCCACTCAATAGATGGAGCAAAGAACTGAAAAGAGACTTCACAAGTGAGGAATTAGAGATGGCTGAGAAACACCTTCAGAAGTGTTCAACATCACTAATCATTAAGGAAATGCAAATCAAAACCACTTTAAGATATCATCTTACTCCAGTAAGTTTGGCTAAGATCAAGAAAAGAAATGATACCAAGTGCTGGAGAGGTTGTGGGGAAAGGGGAACACTCATCCATTGCTGGTGGGAATGTAAACTCACACAGCCACTATGGAAAGCAGTGTGGAGAACCCTTGGAAGACTTGGAATGAACTTACCACCCGACCCAGCCATACCACTCCTGGGCATGTACCCTCAAGACTCACCCCACTGCAGAGATACATGCATGGCCATGTTTATTTCAGCTCTTTTCACAATATCAAGGAGCTGGAACCAACCCAAATGCCCCTCAACTGATTAGAGGATAGAGAACATGTGGTACATCTACACAATGGAGTTCTAAGCAGCAGTGAAGAAAGACGACATCATGAGCTTTGCAGGAAAATGGCTGGAGCTAGAGGACATCATGCTGAATGAAGTAACACAGTCCCAGAAAAACAAATGATGAATGGTATCCCTAATCTGTGGATGCTAGTGCCAATTACCTAGTTGTAAGTATTTCTTGTGTAGGGCCCCCTGAGCTTTTGTCCGAAGCAGGTGGGAGTGATGCATATTGGAAACAACAACAACAGAAAGGACTGCATCAAAGAACTGACTGAAACAGTGAACTGCTCAAAACAGTAAACTTCCACATGGAGAGTATTGAGAAAGACTGAGAAAGAGATGAAAAGCATGTTTGGCAGAATGCATGAACTCTGGTGGGGTGGGGGAATGGGGGGGACACGGGTCTAGATTTGTTAAAAATATAAAAATAAATTTATGTGGAAAAAAAAGAATGTTCTAGAAAGGGATGGAACTGTTCTCCCCAGAGCCTTGGCAGTCTGTGAACATGGCTTGCGTGGAAGCCCATTTCCACATTTGCTTGTGCAGCACTGAAAAAACCCTGGTGCTGAGTGAAGACCCAAGCCCTGAGCTGGAAGAGCAGCAGAGTGCAGCTGGTAAAGACTGCATAGTGTCCTGACCAGACAGAAACTTTTAAGAAAAGATTAATTTGTTATGTAGCCTTCAGCTATACACATGGACTCCTGTAGATATCGTTTGAGTAATTTGTCATTAGGTTGCTAGACTAATATGATTCCCTTTATTTTTTATTTTTTACACTAGTTAGGCATTATTTATCTCTCCTCCCTGTCTCCCTCCCCCCTCCCTCTGTCTAACCATCCCCTCATGCCTCCCCCTTTGAAGTGTCCCATTTCCTTGATAATCTCAGTCTCCTATGGTCCCAGCTCTCTCTCTTTTTAAAAATTTTCTTTGTATATGAATGCTGTCTGCATGTAGGTTTGTGCTCCCGTGTCCTGCAATGCTGTGCAGGCCAGAAGACAGCGTCGGACTCCCCTGGAACTGGAGTCAAGGACGGCTCTCAGCCGCCATGGTGCTGGGGATCGAACCCGGGTCCTCTGCAAGAGCAGCCGGCGCCCCCAACTGCTAGGCCATGTCTGCAGCCCTTGGGCTCCTTCTTTCCCATTATCCCCTCATTTCCCTGTATAATCTCCCCCCCCTTACCCCACTTTATCCTTTCTCCCTTAGTAACTCCTCTCTTCTCTCTCAAGTTCCTTCTTTCCCTTTCCCTCCCTGGCCAGGCTGGTGAAATCTTCCTCTGAGTTGTTGGGCAGAGGAGTCTGAGAGACTCCCAGAATTAGGCAGGCTCTCACCACAGCCCTTGACTGCCTCCCAGAAGCTGAAGGTGAGACCCCATGCTGAAGACAGGGCACACTTCAGAGACTGGATTTGGAGCAATGGAGCTGGAGCCAACCTGGAAGCCGCGTGTCCTAACGGCTAGCTCTCGGCTTTGGAGAGCACTATGCAAGCTGCTAAGGAAAAAGATCCAACACCAGCTTTAAGGCCAAATAACCACATTCATGATGGGCACAGCGTACAACATTGGAGCAGTCCTGGCACTTTTATCTTGGGGTCAATCAATGGTTACCTCATTGGACTTAAAGCCCACTCGGTGGGCAGAAGCTCACATGTGGTACTGTAAACATAGTCAAATACACATGGACGGAGAGATCATAGATCTTAACGAAAACCCCAAGGCTGTCACATCCTTAGACTAATGTAATTTCTTAATAAGTGCAAAATGTGTATATTTATATTTCCAGTCAAGTATCCTAGTCCCCACCCATCAAAGAAGTGTGTGACCACACTGGTCACACACAGACATTGTCTGTGAATCTCCCAAGCCTAAGTGGCACATCTACAATGCAACCCCTACACCTAAGGCTCCCACAACACAGAACAAGAGATAAAGAGGACACCAATGAATCTCTCAACTCTCACTGATGAAGCTCCCACATGCAACAGAGGGCCAGGAATACAAAAGGTCACACTTGGCTTATGGACATGTGTGCCAGAAAGATCGTAGCTGTGGGTTGAAGCAAAGTGGTGAAGGGTTAGAGATATATGAAGTGAGGGAGAAGTGTAACGTCAGGGGTGGATGTGTGGTGCTGGTGACATGAGGCAAATAGGGCAGCAGGTTATCCTTGAGGGGAACGTGTGCGTGCGTGTGCGTGTGTGTGTGTGTGTGTGTGTGCACATGTGTGGTCCCCAGCTAAGCTGGAAGCTGACTTCTGCATTCCTGTAGCATTTCTTGTGGAAAAGAATCTCAACATAAGCAAATGAAATATTCTGATTATGCTGAAACTGCTCCCTAATATATTAAGCATATTGAAACCACTATGTGTTTTTAAGATTAGTATTGTGTGGTAGAATTGACTGCAGCATTGATATTTCAGAATATTTCCTAATAGATATTGTTCTGTGTGTGTAACAAATTGATACATCCCCAGGCATACCCAGAATTCTTTTGCTTGAATAGAATTATACTGTCCTTATTATGTGTCATTTCATTTTGTATTATTTTATTATGCTACATAGTCTTTTTCTCTGCTGGTGCATGTAGCTCTGTCTTAATCTTTTCTGTGTGGGTTCGTTTTCCAGTGTGTAGGTGTGCCATAACTCATTTAGCTTTCCTTTAATACTCACCTAAGTTTTTAATGATATTTTTTGCTGTATTTTGCACCAAACACTGTTCTTTCAATAGCAGCCCTGATGAAGCATTTCCAAGCTTTTGCAGAACAGATAGAAAGCTGGAAAGAATATTGCTCCCAGCCTCACAGCAACCAAAAAGCCGATGGATGGCCAATCTTCAATGTTTCTTGAATTCATTACAAAGATAAAGTCCCAAGTCATGTAAGTCACTGGCAACCCAAGGAAAGGTAGGATTGTGGAAGCACACCCCTCCCCTGGCCACTGCCCGCAGACCAACTGTGTAGCAGTGTGTTCAAGCCTAGTGTGGGTTGGCACGAGCAGCCCCTGGAGTAGCCGAGACTCATGCCCTCTCAAGGACTGAGCTCACAGGCATCACGGGGGTGCTCCCAAGAAAGGCTGGAGACAGGAGAGTCCCAGAAAGCCTTCCTCAACATGCATAGCTGAGATGGGATGGAAAGGTGGAGACTCAATGGCCGTGGGCTCTTGTATTACATCTCCAGAGTAGATCAGAAGCCTTAAGCTGGAGGAAGTGGAAAACCCTGATGCCCTCATAACGCTGGTGAGGACCCTCTCTGCCAAGGAGAAAGGAATAGGAGGGAGGCCTCTCCGCTAATGCAGGGGCAGGAATGTGTCCTGAAAAAGCCCCCCAGGACCTAAGGACAAAGCTGTGCCCAAGACTCTAGTAGACTAGAAGTAGCAGATCGCACATCCTTCCCTCACCAGCCTAACAGATTCTGTTTCTGTGATAAGACACTGACCCAAAACAACCTGGGGAGGAAGGGGTTTATTTCATCTTATAAGTTCCACCCCTCCCCCCAGGAAGTCAAGGAAGTCAAGGCAAGGAACTTGGAGGCAGAAACTAAAGCAGAGACCATGAAGTAACACTGGTTATGGTGTAGTTTCCACGTCACATTCGGCTTCCTTTCTTAAACACCCCAGCCCCATCTGCCTAGGGATAGCACTGCCCACAGTGGGCTGAACTCTGCTACATCAATTAACAGTAAAACATGCCCCAGAGACATGGCCACAGCACACTCTGATGGAGGAAATTAAGCAACTGAGGCTTGCTCTTCCCAGATATGTCCAGGTTTGTGTCAGGTTGACAAAAATGATGACACAAAGCAACAGGCAGTCGGGTCAGGGGAGAACATGGAGCTGTGTGAGGTCAGGGAGAACGTGGAGCTATGTGAGGTCAGGGGTAACATGGAGCTGTGTGAGGTCAGGGGGAACATGGAGCTGTGTGAGGTCAGGGGGAACATGGAGCTGTGTGAGGTCAGGGGGAACATGGAGCTGTGTGAGGTCAGGGGGAACATGGAGCTGTGTGAGGTCAGGGGGAACATGGAGCTGTGTGAGGTCAGGGGGAACATGGAGCTGTGTGAGGTCAGGGGGAACATGGAGCTGTGTGAGGTCAGGGGGAACATGGAGCTGTGTGAGGTCAGGGGGAACATGGAGCTGTGTGAGGTCAGGGGGAACATGGAGCTGTGTGAGGTCAGGGGGAACATGGAGCTGTGTGAGGTCAGGGGGAACATGGAGCTGTGTGAGGTCAGGGGGAACATGGAGCTGTGTGAGGTCAGGGGGAACATGGAGCTGTGTGAGGTCAGGGGGAACATGGAGCTGTGTGAGGTCAGGGGGAACATGGAGCTGTGTGAGGTCAGGGGGAACATGGAGCTGTGTGAGGTCAGGGGGAACATGGAGCTGTGTGAGGTCAGGGGGAACATGGAGCTGTGTGAGGTCAGGGGGAACATGGAGCTGTGTGAGGTCAGGGGGAACATGGAGCTGTGTGAGGTCAGGGGGAACATGGAGCTGTGTGAGGTCAGGGGGAACATGGAGCTGTGTGAGGTCAGGGGGAACATGGAGCTGTGTGAGGTCAGGGGGAACATGGAGCTGTGTGAGGTCAGGGGGAACATGGAGCTGTGTGAGGTCAGGGGGAACATGGAGCTGTGTGAGGTCAGGGGGAACATGGAGCTGTGTGAGGTCAGGGGGAACATGGAGCTGTGTGAGGTCAGGGGGAACATGGAGCTGTGTGAGGTCAGGGGGAACATGGAGCTGTGTGAGGTCAGGGGGAACATGGAGCTGTGTGAGGTCAGGGGGAACATGGAGCTGTGTGAGGTCAGGGGGAACATGGAGCTGTGTGAGGTCAGGGGGAACATGGAGCTGTGTGAGGTCAGGGGGAACATGGAGCTGTGTGAGGTCAGGGGGAACATGGAGCTGTGTGAGGTCAGGGGGAACATGGAGCTGTGTGAGGTCAGGGGGAACATGGAGCTGTGTGAGGTCAGGGGGAACATGGAGCTGTGTGAGGTCAGGGGGAACATGGAGCTGTGTGAGGTCAGGGGGAACATGGAGCTGTGTGAGGTCAGGGGGAACATGGAGCTGTGTGAGGTCAGGGGGAACATGGAGCTGTGTGAGGTCAGGGGGAACATGGAGCTGTGTGAGGTCAGGGGGAACATGGAGCTGTGTGAGGTCAGGGGGAACATGGAGCTGTGTGAGGTCAGGGGGAACATGGAGCTGTGTGAGGTCAGGGGGAACATGGAGCTGTGTGAGGTCAGGGGGAACATGGAGCTGTGTGAGGTCAGGGGGAACATGGAGCTGTGTGAGGTCAGGGGGAACATGGAGCTGTGTGAGGTCAGGGGGAACATGGAGCTGTGTGAGGTCAGGAGAACGTGGAGCTGTGTGAGGTCAGGAGAATGTGGAGCTGTGTGAGGTCAGGGGGAACATGGAGGGATCTGTGTGACGTGGCCATGGGAAAATGAAGACTGAGGCCGATTACTACCCACCTCTGGGCACCCAGGCCCCACATAATGAGGCACTGGAGGACTGAAGTCCACCACATTCTGAGAATTACCACAGTAACAAGAAACCACATCCAGCTAACGCTTGACTTAGGCTACTGAACTGAAGCTCAGAGAGGAAACAGGATAGAGGAGTCAAGAACTACAGAATAGCAGGGAGAGGCAGGATGTGTAAGCAGATTCCCAAAACGAGAAGAGAGAGAAGGGGGCCCCACAAAGTAAAGACCTACAACATAAAATGACAGGACTGTTTCTAGGCATAAACATTCTTCACCTGGGTCTGGAGAGTTGGCTGAAGGGTTAAGAGCACTGGCTGCTCTTTCAGAGGACTTGAGTTTGATTCCCAGCACCTACATGGTGGCTCCCAACTGTCAAAACTCCAGTTCCAGGGAAATCCAACACCCTCTTCTGATCTCTGCAGCATTGCAAGACATGGGTGCACGGACATACATGTAGGCAATACATTCATACACATAAAAATAAAAGTAATAAAATATTCAAAAAGGGGGGTGCTGGAGAAATGGCTCAAAGGTTAAGAACACTGGTTGTTCTTACTCAGGTTTGATTCCCAGCACCTATATGGAGGCTAACAATTGTCCATAACTCAAGTTCCAGGGGAATCTGACACCCTCTTTTGATATCTGCAGGCATTGCATGACATAGGTGCACTTACATATAAAATAAAATAAATAATAATATTAAAAAATTCTTTACCTCATCCTCTGCTGTCTCCATGTGAAGTCTAGCTTTCAACAAAAAAATTACAAGAAAAACATCATGCTATTAAGAAAGGAAGCAATTAATAAAAAAGAAATGAAGCAATTGACAAGACCAAGTTTAGATGTGACACATGTTGGGACCATCAGCGTGTTCATAGTAGTTACTACTAACAAATGGAAGGCTGTAGTGGAAAACGTGGTCTGTCCCATGAGCAGGTAAGTAATTTCCTCATAGAAATGGAAACTATGAGAAGGAATTGGATGGAAAAGCTCAAGGGACCTGTCGGCAGGCCTGATGCAGCATGGGGACAATGGGAAACAAGACACGAGTCAACTGAAATAACCCAGACCAGAGCTCAGAGAGGAAACAGGATAGAGCAGTCAAGAAGTACAGAATAGCAGGGAGGGCCATGACGTGTAAGCTGAAGAAGAGAGAGAAGGGGGCAGAAGAAGTCTTGAATAGATCATAGGCGAAGCATTTCTTTTTTTTCTTTTCTTTTCTTTTCTTTTCTTTTCTTTTCTTTTCTTTCTTTCTTTTTTTTTTTTTTTTTTTTTTTTTTTTTTTTTTTTTTTNCCTTGGCACATGGGCACCCTGTACACACAATGTGCATGTACATGCAATAATAATAAGAACAATAATAATAAATTAAATACCTTTTTTAAAAAAGGGTGTTGCTGAACAGATGGCTCAGTGGTTAAGAGCACTTGCTGCTCTTTCAGAGGACCCGAGTTTGGCTCCCAGCATCCATATCAAGTGGCTCACAACTGCCTGTAAGTCTAGCTCTAGTAGATCTGACACCTTCTTTTGGGCTCTGATAGCACCCACACATGTAGCATACAATCATACATGTAAATAAAAAAACATAGTTTTAAAAATGAATAAAACAAAAAGACTGCTGATTCACAGTACTTGTTGATGTTCAATATATAATCGCTCCCATGATGGTCAACATTAAGCTGCTCACATAACATTTAACTGGAATGCAAAATTTTAAAAAGTTTAACATACGTCCTGTCACACTGAAACAAACCAGTTCCAGCACATCACTACTATTTCAAAAGAGTTGTTTTTATAAAACATTGATTTCTTGAATGATAAAATTCAAATACCTTAAATGAAAAAAATTTAAATTCAATTATGGGGCTGGAGAGATGGCTCAGTGGTTAAGAGCACTGACTGCTCTTGCAAAGGACCCGGGTTTGATTCCCAGCACCCACGTAGCAGCTAACAGCCATTTGTAACTACAACTCCAGGGGACCCAACGCCTTCTTCTGACCTCCACAGGGATTGCACAATACTGGTGCACTTACACACATGCAGACAATAGACTCATATACATAAAAAATAAAAATAAAAACAAAAAATTTTTTTGTCTTTTCGAGACAGGGTCTCCCTATAGCCCCAGTTGTCCTGGAACTTACTTTGTAGACCAGGCTGGCCTTGAACTCACAAAGATCCTCCTGCCTCTGCCTCTGCCTCCCAAGTGCTGATTAAAGGCATGCACCACCACACCCGGCATGAAGCATTTCTAAATCTTGGTAGGTACCAAATCACAGATCCAAAGAGCTAAGAGAAAATCAAGAAGGGTAAATGCCCCAAGTCCCAAACCTAAAAAAAGTCTTCAAACTCCTGAAAACAAAACACAAAGAGGTCTTGCAGACCTTCACAGAAGTAGAGACATGTTGCATGCATGGGAACTAGGAGAATGGCAGCTGAGGGCTCTTCAGAAAACCGCATACTCCCAAAGTCACATGTGGAAGCCTTCCCCCCTCAGCATGACAATATTCACAGACTGGACTCACTGGCAGGCAGTAAAGGCTAAGTGAGTTCATAAGGGAAGGGGTCTGACTCAATAAGACGGTTATCCTTATTATAAGAGGGTCAGCAGAGATTTGTTCCTGGTGTACAGGGGACGGTCATGTGATGATACAGCAATAAGGGATTACCCGACAACGTGGCTGAGGAGTCTAACTGGGGACTCTGCTGGCTAGCACTTTGATGGAGAACTTTAGTGTCTTTTGCATTCTCAAAGTGCACAGGCTAATGGACTGTGCAAGGCCAAAGTGGTATCTTTGAAATGCTGACTGAGAAAATTAGCCAGTCAACACAGAATCTTATACCCTGCAAAACTGTCTTTTAAAACTGCAGAGGGAAGTAGGCAAAAATGGAGAGAGAATTTATTACGAGAATACCTACACTTGAGGAAATAGTAAATGAAGTTCTTTTTTGTTTGTTTGTTTGTTTTTGGTCTTTTAGAGACAGGGTCTCCCTGTAGCTCTGGCTGTCCTGGAACTCACTCTGTAGACCAGGCTGGCCTCAAACTCACAGAGATCAGCATGCCTCTGCCTCCCAAGTGCTAGGATTAAAGGCGTGTGCCACCACACCCAGCATTTATTTATTTCTGTATGTGTATCAATGTACTGTCTACATGCAAGTTTGTGCACCCGTGTCGTGCAATGCCGAGGAGGTCAGAGGAGGGTATCGGATTCTCCTGGAACTGGAGTTCTCCTGGAATTGGAGTTTCAGACGGTTCTCGGCTGCCATGTGGGTGCTGGGGATCGAACCCGGGTCCTCTGTAAGAGCGGTCGGCGCTCTTAACCGCTAGGCCATCTCTCCAGCCCGTAAATGAAGTTCTTTAGGCAGAACAAATATGATTTTAGGCAGAGATTTGAATCTATGATAAGAAATGAAAAGTGATGTAAATGGTGTAAATGAACATGATGGCGGCATGTTCACCGAACGCATGCAGGATGGAGTGAGAGTGAACCAAGGTTTGGGAAAGCACAAATTTTCCAAAATGGGTCTAACTTAGGTAGGGGAGCATCAGTTTTAAAAGGGATCTTTTATATCTAAAATGTCCTCTTTCAGTAAAACTGTCACTCTTTGGGGCAAGTTACAATGTTAAAACTTGGATCTTTGTCTTTCTGATCCCCAGTCTGTATCCATCAATCCCACCAACTCCAGCCTGTGGTGGTAACAGTGAGGATGTTAGGAATTATTCGAGGGACCTTTCTACTGAACTGACTGACACTGTCTCATTTCCTCTGTCCACAATGCCTAGAGCTGAGGTCCTTCAGGACCAGTACTGTGTTCTTGTCTTCCAGGTCAGGAAGCAACAGCCCAGCCAGTACAAGCAGAGACCATGTTGAGTGTCAGGCTCCAGCTACCCAGGTGAGGGTCCCAGGCTACATTCAGCCAAGTGAGGGTCTCAGGCTCCAGCCACCCAAGTGAGGGTCCCAGGCTCCAGCCACCCAGGTGAGGGTCCCAGGCTCCATCCAGCCAAGTGAGGGTCCCAGGCTCCAGCCACCCAAGTGAGGGTCTCAGGCTCCAGCCACCCAGATGAGGGTCCCAGGCTCCATCCAGCCAAGTGAGGGTCCCAGGCCACAGCCACCCAAGTGAGGGTCCCAGGCTCCATCCACCCAAATGAGGGTCCCAGGCCCCAGCCACCCAGGTGAGGGTCTTCCAGCAAAGCAGGCAAGATCCCATTGGGTCTGAAGTAACCTGCCCAGTCAACATGGAAAATTTGTTTTTTCTTGGGGGTGGCTGGGAATCCTGCTCAATACAACTGGTGAGATGTTAGACACAAGCAGCCTCTGTGTGGAGTACCCCCTCATCTCCTCTGCGCAGAGTACCCCCATGTCTCCTCTGCTCCCTTCCTGCTCCTTGCCTGTCTCTCTCCCCCTTTTTCTTTCTCTTCAGTAGATGTTTATAGATTCTGATATGCTTCTCTGTGGAGTCCAGGCAGTCCCTGACCAGCCCAGAAGTACAAACTTCGAGCATAAGACCATGTGGCACACACTCTGTGAACTTCTAAAGATTTAGCAATGTTTGAACCCATGGAAAGATTGAAGACAAGTGAGATCTTGGCCCTTAAGACACTTAAGAAATTAGAGGTGATGTTTCTCATTGACAGGAGCTCTAGGCTAGAAGCATTTCTGAGAGTCCTTTATTGTACCTCATCCTCCTGTTATGGCTCTGTCTCAAGCTCTTGGTCGTAACACTGGCTGCAGCTTCTGGGTGATGGCGAGCAACTTACTATTTTCCCACATCCTAGTACACAGGGTCACCTCTTGGTCACCTCTTGACAATCTGATGGTACAGCTACACATTCCCACATAGTCTCTGCAAGGTGTCATTGACTTTCTTTTATTTCATTTTTTAACAATAAATAATGTTATGAGTACAAGCATCCTTCATGTAAAACCAATTTGCAAGCAGTTGTGCCCAAACCCACACAGCCCAAGGCTCCCACCATCCAGCAGGAGGGGCTTGTATGTACAATCAAGTTGATCAAATAAGTGTCCAGTTTGTATTGCTGTAGTTTCACCATTCACCCCAATCGCAGCCCTTACATTCTACCATGCCCCCTCTTCTGCAGATTGTTCCCTAGGCTTAGAAAAGGGGCACAGGTGGACGAGAAGTAAAACAGTCTACTTTCTCTGGGGATGTCGTTTTGGACTCTGGTCAATTCTGGCTGTTTCCTTTCATGGGCTGACAGTTTGTCCAGGAATAACCTTTCAATCCTGCTAATGAAGCACAAGCAATTAGATATATAGGTATTTAAACATTACTAATTATTATGGTAGGTTACTTTGGTATAGACACAGAAGATGTTTGGATGGTATGCTAATCCATGAATTATGTTTTTTCTGTAAAATATGACAAGGTCTTACTGTGGCTTATAACATCTCCTAACCACTAGAGAGTGTAAGCTTGTGGCATCAGCCATGAGTTATTTCTCCAAGGAGAGAGCTAATAGCCAATTAGATTTGGGATATACAGATATATGGCTGCCACTGCTGCACAGTATTTCCAGGCAGGTGAGGTGTAGCTGATGCTGACGGAGGAGTCTTGCTTGACTCAAGGAGACCAGTGTTTGCTTTATTGGTTTAGTGGCCTTTGGTAACACTCTCTGGTATTCCAGAGACCAACTGTACACTTGCAAGTGCAGTTTCAATACATCTTTCCCATGCTTACATCAGGTCTTCGACAACAGGGCCTTACCGCCTCTCTTCTTCCAGGTATCCCAGTTTACAGGCAAGAAGCCTTTACCTTTTGGGGGGGGGCTTGGATCCCCTGGCCAACATCTCCTTGGCAGAATAATCCATTGCTGATATCAGAGCTCTCCTGTATTAATATATTTTGCTTAAATGCACAACTTAAAGAGACTTTAGTATTATATTTGGTTCTGAACACAGAATAATCCTTTTCACATTTCCTATATCTATTAGTCAATTAAATAAAGCAGTTTTACCAGTTTTATAAGAGATTACTTGTATAACAGTCGGCTCTAATTTACAGTTAGAGAATGACTTCATTACCATCATGTTTTTCTTTGTTCTATGAAAAAGAGGTAAGAAAGTCTCTCATATTAAAACTTTGTGGCACCTAGAAGGTAAAGTTCATTAGGACTCATTATAAACAGTTGTTACAAAAAGGATCCAGGCTGGAGAGATAGCCTAGTGGTTAAGAGCGCCGACTGCTTTTGCAGAGGACCTGGGTTCGATCCCCAGCACCCACATGGCGGCTGAGAACCATCTTTAACTCCAGTTCCAGGGGAATCCGATGCTCTCTTCTGACCTCTGTGGCATTGCACAACACGGGTGCACAAACCTACATGCAGAGAGTACATTCATACACATACAAAAATAAATAAATAAAAAAAAACCCAAATAGGATCCACAGAGATGTTTGATGCCTGTAGCAGTCTGAGGTTTTTCTTCCTTTTAGTGTTTAGATTTCTCTAAACGGTTTCTCTGCCGGTATTTCTTGGTACATCCTACACAATGCAAGGCTGTATCTTTTCTTTCTCAGCCATTAAGTTGGTGACGTTTTGACCAGTGGGAACATCCAAATCTTTTCCCATAGTTAGTTTTAAGATTAAATTAAAAAATTGTGACAAAAGGCTTAATATATAACTGTATCCCCCTTTTTTATTTTAGGTTTTTATTTTTTGACCCATGAGTCTCAAAAAGGCAGTTGTACTACACATACCTATAGGTAGGAATCAAGGTGTAAATTTCATTAAATTTATCCAAGCTGTTTTGGGTGACTGTATGTTGTTAATTTGTGAAGCAAACTTAATTCCTTAAGTTAAATTATCCTACAGGTAAAAGAGAATGTTACAAGATGATACTGTATAACACAAAAATTATAGAGAACATTTGTATATGTTAATCCCAAAGTTATTGTTATACAGATTTTAAGTAAAACAAATGTGGTCAACAACAATTTATATTTCCAATTAACTTAGATGTATTACTGTTTTTATTAAAACCTTTAAACCAATGTTGTTTAATATAGACATTTTTACTTTTACTAAGTCCTAAAATACCATGTAATTTGTAGATAGAGTTTGGGCAAAATTGGATACTTGTTGAACTCAACGTCAATTAAATATACGTTAATCAAATATAGACCTGTGTCCCTCTCCACCCCTCCCACCCCTCCAGATTCACCATTTAAGTCAGTTTTCTGATGCAGTTTTTCTGTTGTTGTTCTTTTAATAACACAGCCTATCTTTAATAACAGATTAAAAAAATTCCCAATCCAACCAGCTTTAGTTGAGTCTTACTATACACAAAGAAAGTGTTGGCTTGCTGGGCATGGGGCTTTGCCAGTTCTGAGAATTTCAGCTTGAAATCACCACAAATTCTCCATTAGCTGTAAATCTCTCAAAACTACTGCCCTTCCCTCCTGGGGTGTCTTCAATCCATCTGGACACATAATTCTTTGAAGATCCCAGTAGCTCCACCTTGCACCTGTTTGCTGTATGGCTCAGGAGAAGTAGGTGGCTAGCGGTGGGTGTCCAGTGGGAGTCCTCCCTACTCTCTATACAGTAGTGCTCAGGTAAGGCAGGGGAGAGAGGGGCTGGTTGTATCTGTTCCCTGGAAAGAACAGTGAGCTATAAGGAAAACATACTCAGAGCAGGAGAGCCAGTCTTATCCACATCTCCAATTGGAACTAAAGTCTTTTGTAGCAATCTCACAGGCAACAGTTGTTTCTAGCCCTCCTCCTCATGATTTGTCACAGGCATCTCTGAGATGTGGGAGTGTCTGGAAGCCTCAGCTTGGCACCAGGTATTCTTAGTGCATGCTCAGGCACCCAGAAAATCATCCTGGCCACACGTCTAAAATTCCATGTCTGCTGGGTTTCCAGAAGAGAACTGGAGTGTGAGCCAGGGTCAAGTTGACCACAGGGATGGAGAAAAGACTCACCCTAATCCCAGGTACTAGAACCCCTTCTTTGGTAGTGTCTTGTCTTAGCATTTCTCTTAGGTCTTCTTTGTGAAGAGGATGACTGGTTCACCCCTGAGGGACTTTAAAGGGTGAACTCTTGAAACTGCACAAAATTTTGTCAGGATATTTTTGTGCCTATCGGACTCTCAGACAACTGCTACTCATCGAACCCCGGAGGCACCTTAAACAGTCATCTGAACGTGCAGGAACTATTTCTTCATGATGATTTGGAGACCCGGCATCTCCATGTGTTAATGGTCTCTAACCCAAGCAATCCCTTCTGTGCAGTAAGACTCAGAAGGGAAGAGCCCAGGACATCAGCCTCTTACTGCCTGTGGAGGTCAGAGCCAAGACTTCCACTCCCTTGGGGGTCTTTTGGCCTACATTAGAAATTTGTGAGGCATAACAATTATTGAGAAAAAGGGCAGGCACAACATTAAGGGTCTAGCTTTAACCATGGATGGAGAGGTCCGAGATTAACCAAAGCACACTCTTAAAAATTGAAAAAGGACCTTACGCAGTTCCATCAGAGCCAAGCATGGCTCCAGGGATTAGCTACTAAGAGGAGGTCTGGGATTGACCCAAACATGCTCTTCACATTTGCAAAAGGACCCTATGTAGTTCCATCAGAGCCCTACATGGAGCTCTGTCAAGACATGGCAGCATTGGAAGGGAGCTGACACTTCAGCTGACCATGGTGACTTTTGAGCCCTCGTCCATGTTTCTAAAACTGGAATTCACAGCATCCTGGTATTGTGTGTTGTATTTGAAGATATCCATGAATTTTATAAGACAGTTAAAGACACTTGGTTTCATTTTAATTTCAATCTTAAGTGTATGAACATATCTTGGGTCACCCGAATTATAACTTATAAGTTTGTTCAGTGTGGATTTTGATACCTAAGCTTGAGTGTATACTCATATTGAGCCCAAGAGATGCTCTGTCTTGAAAGCATCTAGGTATTCAAAATCTATGCTGGAGAATAGCAGAGTAAAGCTGACTAACCAATGAATCGGTACATGTATGTGCTTGTGTGTCGTCCCTACAGTGAGCTCAAGAGAGAGGCCACTTTGAAGGCACTCTCCTGAGTCACCACCATTCTTTCTTTATATCTCCTCAGCAGAGGTAACTGGGCTGCATTCATCAGGGGTCTCCAGCAAGAACCAACAGCGCATGAAGAGAACAAACAGATAGATGAGAGAAGATGTGTTAGAGAAATTGTTTTATGTGATGACGGGGGCTGAGATGTCCCACCGTAACCATCTGCAAGCTGGTGAGCCAGGAAACCTAGAAAATGTGGCTCATTGCAAGTCTGAAAACCTCAGATCCCGGAAAGTTGACAGAGTAGCTCTCAATGGGAATGAAGTCCTGAGCATGGGGTGTGCAGGTGAGAGTACTTGTTATGATTTGATCCCAAACATCCTCAGGCTTGTGTTTTGAATGCTGGATCTCCAGCTCGTCTTTGGAAGGCTGTGGAACCTTACAAGAGTCTCTAGAGTTTTGACATTGCAGCATAACACTGTCGTTTCTGAAGTTTACACTCAGGAACTGCATAACTAGTTCTTAAAAAAAAAAATCTTAAAATGTCTCATCATGTTTTAAGTAAGTTTTGTGTTGGGCTGTGTCAGAGGTGCCCCTAGCCTGGAGTGGCCTCCAGTCTGTGGGTTGAACGTATTTACTAGGAGGTGGGGCCCGGCTGCTGGGAGTAGATCAGTAGAGTGGGCTCTAGAGACGATATCCACTTCCGGTTCTGGCCTGAGCTCAGGTTCCCGTTTCTCAGTGATATGAAGAGCTCTACCACAGGCTCCCACGACCACAGACTGAGCACTGCACCATGTCTCCCTTCTACGACAAATTGAAACCTGAGCAAAGCAAACTCTTTCTCCCTGAAGTTGTTGTTTTTTAGGTGTTTTCGGTATTTTGGTCATAGAGATCCTAGAGTTCTGGTGCTGAAAGGTGGGAGATGAGGGGTGAGGGGTATCCAAGCTAGCAGAGATGGAGGGAGAGATAGAGAGAGAAAGAGAGAGAGAGAGAGAGATTCATGAGTATTTCCTTCTACCCAGACCTTCAGCAGATTGTGGGGATGGTATCCTCATACTAAATGAGGGCAAATCTTCCCCACTTGGGCCACCGATTCAAGTGTCCATCTCTTCATCTCTTCTAGAAACTCAGCCACACCCAGAAATGACACTTTCCTAGCTGTCTGAGTAGTTCTCCGGGAGTGGTGGCGAACGCCTTTAATCCTAGCACTCGGGAGGCAGAGGCAGGCGGATCTTTGTGAGTTCAAGACCAGCCTGGTCTACAGAGTGAGTTCCAGGACAGCTGGGGCTACAGGGAGACTTTGTCTCGAAAAAAAAAAAAAAAAAAAAAAAGAATTTTTAATTGAGACTATCATAAATGCACAGAATATGTTTTGATCAAACCCACTCCTCCCCCTTCTCTTCTTTAATTCTTTTCTGCCTCCTCCAACTTCTCCTAACATTGTGTATTCTGTTACTGAGTCAGGAATGGAGAGATGGCTCAGCAGTTAAGAGCAATGGCTGCTCTTAGAGAAGACCTGGGTTGGCGCATCCCTTTAATCCCAGCACTCGGGAGGCAGAGAGGTGGATCTCTGTGGGTTCAAGGCTGGCCTGGTCTACAGAGCCAGCTCCAGGACACCTGGTACTAAAAGGGAGACCCTGTCTCAAAAATACCAAAAAAAAAAAAAAAAAAAGAAGACCTGGGTTTAAATCCCAGAACCCACATGGTGGCCAACAACCATCTGGAACTCCAGGTCCAGAGGACCTGTACGCCAAGGGCATTGCATGACAGGGATGCAAGTGCATGCATGCAGGGACTACACCCATACACATAAAATAAAATAAAGTGTCTAAAAACACACCAAGTCCACTTAATGCTGTCAGTGTGTACACGGGTGCAGGAGCACGGGCAGCCTGTCAGAAGCCTCACCCCTGAGAAAGCTGACTCTCCTTTTCCCAGCAGCCATAAACTGACGGGAGCTCCTCAGCCAGGGCTGTGATGTCATGATCATTTCATGATCATTTCCCCATTCATGCTGAGATTTGGCTGCCTTGATCTTCTGTATGTAGTCACATCCAGTATGAGTTCCTGTGTGCTGGCGCTGTCGTGTCCAGCACATATGTTTTGGGAATGATGTCTACCACCTCTGGCTCTTAGAATCTTTCCTCCCCTCTTCCACATTACTCCCTGTGATACAGATGTCCATTTAGAGCTGAGCGTGCCACAGTCTTTTATTCTCTGCACGTTGATCAGTGGTGAGTCTCTGTATTAATTTCTATCTACTGCAAGAAGAAGCTTCTCTGATGAGGGCTGAGAGATCTGCCAATGTATCGGTATAAAGATAAGAATTTAGGAGACAGTTTAGTACTGTGTCTATTTACCAGAGCAATATTTTGTTCTACCCTAAGACCTATGATCCAGCCAGCCACAGGTTTTTGACCCAGTTAACAGCTCCCTGTATGAGCTCGATCTCCTGGAGTGGGCTTTAAGTCCAATCAGAGGGCTGGAGACTTGGATATCAAGAATGTCTAGGTGCTAGAGATGTAGCTCAGTGGTTAAGAGGACTTGCTGACCTTCCAGAGGGTCCCAGGTTGGTTCCCAGCATCCTCATCATTATAGGACTGATTATTCTATGTCTCTTTAGCATGGGTTAAGGTGGATCTTCCTTCCTTGGGGTCTCATGGCCAGCTGACTGGCATGCCCCAACTGGAATTTTAGGTCACCATGCAGGCTGTAGATTCTATTCTCTTGACTATAAGTAATTTCTTCTTTTCAAAACCATTTATTTATTAATTTTTATTGCCTGCATGTAAGTGTACCCATGTGTGCAATGCCTGAAGAGGCCAGAAGGCTTTGAATACTGTAGAACTGGAGTTATGGGTATTAGCTGCCGTGACAGTGCTGGGAACCGAACCCTGGTCCTCTGGAAGAGCAGCCAGTGCTCTTAATGGCCGAGCCATATCTCTAGCACCTGGACCTTCTCGAAGGTGGAGTGAGATGCATTAGAAAGAGCATGTGAGCAGTTTTGGACATGGCATTCTGGTCACTCTATGGTCTTGAGGAGGCCCCAGGCTGCTCGCCTTCCCCAGTGCCTGTCCTGGCTCTCCAGGCTCCCCACCTGCAGCTGAGTGGCTCTGATGCACAAGTCTGTGTCCACACAAGTGATCAAAGTGACGACACCCACTCCACAGCCTTGGCAGTGAATGCCAAAGCCAAGAAAAATGCCTCCCAGCCTGGGCCGCTCAGAGCGTCCTCTCCTGTCAGCAAAACCAGTTAGATTTAGGGACCTGCATTTAGCAGCTAGATTTAAGATGTTTGCTCACACAAATCAAAAACCACAAGTCTTCTTGGGTTAACCAGGACAAATTTATGATGGAGAAATTGTTTTTTAAAGATCCCATGAGATGAGCTCAGATTTCTCTACCTGTAGGGCTATTTTTTCCTTAAGAAATTTTGAATTTCTCCTCAAGGTGAAAGGCATGGTTGGTGACCTTGTTTATGTCTGAGAAAGCAGTGTATTTGTAAAACAGAGTTCTAGAAAGTGAGTCTGTCCCTGACTTTTGCTGCAAAACAGCTTTGATTTATCCACAGGCCAAATTTCCTCAACAGAAGAGATGATTAAATGGCTAGCAAAAGAAGTATGATACAGGGTATCAGTGATTGGTGAAGCCACGAGCCGGGACAGAGACTCTCCGGCAGGGCTCCGTGACCCTGGGTCAGGTGTTTCAAGAAAATTTATAGGATGAATGGACATCAAGAGGGTGGACAGCGATGAGAAAACAAACAAACCCCATTTTCAAACCACTGGAATTCAGACTTTGAAGGAGACTCCCAGGTGACAGCCGATATGCCGCACCATCACTTTTTGAAGTGCTTATGCAGTGCACAGTATGTTTTCATAACAAATGGAGACTCCCAGGCTGTCCTTGAGAAGTGTGGTAGGTCAGTGTATGCTTTCAAGCTGCAGCCTCCTTACTGGCTGTCTCCTGCAAGCTCCGGTCAAATGGAAGGGGTGGTTGGTTGAATGATGGCCCTCAGAGATACAAAGACCTCCTCGATGGACCTCTGAGTGTTCCTCATGCTGCAAGATGGGAGTAAACTATGGGTTTTGAGATGTGGATTATTTATGGAGCCTATCTAATTGCAGCCACAAGAGAGACAGAGAATTGGCTACCCAAGAAAAAAAGGCCATACAGAGAGATGAGGAGGATGAGCTGCCCAAGAAGAAGGCCATGTGGAGAGATGAGGAAGAAGATGAGCTGCTGGCTTCGGGGGTGGAGGAAGAGGCCAGGAGTCAAAAAAATGCAAGGATGTCGCTCTAGTAGCTGGGGAGGATGCCTGGCCCCATGGCCAACTCAGTTGAGACTTCCAACTAACCTAGCTGTAATGTGTGGTATTTAAAAATTACATTTATTTATTTATTTATTTATTTATTTATTTATTTATTTATTTATTGTTGGGGGACCTGGGGGTACGCTCATGTTCTGTGGAACATACCTGGAGGTCAGGGGACAGTCTGCAGGAGTCAGCTCTCTCCTTCCACCACCATATGGGTCCCTGGGATTAACCTCAGGTTGTTAGCCTTGGCAGCAGGGGCATTGCCCACTAGAGCCAGTTTGCTGGCCCAAATGTGTGCTTTAAGCCACCAAGTTTGTGATAACTTGGAACAACTAAGGCAGCCTCGGATAATTAATACAAGGGTTTAGGCTTAACCTGATATCTTTGAGATGTAGTTATAAGGCATGCCCTACTGACTTTTGGGAAATGTGACAAGTAATAATTCTTGATGCTTATTTCTTTAGCTTGTGGGGTTCACGGGCTGTGGCTTCTGTCATTGCTCCCCATAGGAGATTTTAATGATGGTCTGAGGGAGGGAGTGGTGAGCTTGGGATCTGTGAGTTTTCCATGTTGGGGCATGCATGACATTGAGAGACAGGTTTTTAAAGCAGATAAAATCAGATATATTTGAGATTTAGAAATCCAAACAAATTTTGTCCCCATCAGGTATCCTCTTGAGATGTGGCATGGTAGCGTTAACAGGTTTGCCATTGCTTAGAAGTTTTGGAGTGTATTTCCCTTCTTAGAGCACTTAAATACCTCGATGGTAGCAACTCTGTCATCCGATGGAGAACCTGCTTTTAATGGTGATTCCAAATAGTCTCCAAAGTGCAGTGATTAGGTAAGGTACCAGGTATTACCATGCTGGGTAAAGACTGCCTCACACGTACAAATAGATCACCCTTTCAAAGCCTGACCCCAATAAAGAGTTGAGTTTCCTCTGAACCTATCTGCTTTAACTGTGTGATATTTCATTAAATTCCAGTCAAATTGTCCCTCCAGAAGCTTATTATTTTCTGTCTTGCTGAGAATCTGCCAAGCAAATAATGATTAATTCTTTACTAGAATTTTGTTTTATATTTAGTGTCAGGGCTATTTTAGCCTTATTTAGACAGACTTTTAAAGAAAGATGTAGCAATGTGTGCATGTCTAGAAAGGCAGTAGCTCTGGGTGGGTTATGCTTTGCAATTGGGCGTTTGGCTCTTCTGAGTCATTCTCTGTGTCTCTCTCTCTCTCTGTGTATGTGTGTGTACGTGTATGTGCAGGTTCCTGTTTATGTCTGTGCATGTGTGAGTATGTGCAGGTGCATGTGTGACCATGCCATGGAGGCCAGAGGCTGACATTGGGGGGGTCGTCACTCTATTTATTATTTATTTATTTATTTATTTATTTATTTATTTATTTAAGCATTTTTTTTGAGAAAGGGTCTCGCTATGTGGTCCTGTTTGGCCTGGAACTTGCCCTGCAGCCTAGGCTACTCTCAAGCTTGTAGAGATCTGCCTGCCTCTATCTCCTGAGTGTTAGGACTAAACATGTGACCTATCATGCCTGTCCTTCACTTTATTTTTTGAGACTAAACCTCCCTTTGAGTCAACACAGCTAGCTGAGTTGACCAGAGAGACTCTGGGATCCTCTTTCTCCACCTCCAGCCAGGATTATAGGCGTGTGCCACGGCGCCTGGGTTTTTACATGGGTTCTGGGGGTCCAAACTCATGACTTCAGGCCTGTGTGGAAGGCACGACTACTGAACCACCTCTCTAGCTGCTCTCATTGTTGATGCAGACTCACTGATATCTAGATTGCCAACACAATCATATCCTGTGCTGAGCCCTGGTAAGGACACTTAACAAAGAGCTCTGCACTCCCTGTGGATTTTCCGTGTCTTCCTCTTTGAGGGTCCTTCCCTCTGCACTCCCTTTGGATTTTCCGTGTCTTCCTCTTTGAGGGTCCTTCCCTCTGCACTCCCTGTGGATTTTCTGTGTCCTTCCTCCTGGGAGTGACTGGCATATGTCCTCCTGGCTCTTCATATTTTAATGCTGAGTTGGGTCATCTTTAAGCCATTTTTTTCTCCTTTCTTGGTGANAAATTGTCCCTCCAGAAGCTTATTATTTTCTGTCTTGCTGAGAATCTGCCAAGCAAATAATGATTAATTCTTTACTAGAATTTTGTTTTATATTTAGTGTCAGGGCTATTTTAGCCTTATTTAGACAGACTTTTAAAGAAAGATGTAGCAATGTGTGCATGTCTAGAAAGGCAGTAGCTCTGGGTGGGTTATGCTTTGCAATTGGGCGTTTGGCTCTTCTGAGTCATTCTCTGTGTCTCTCTCTCTCTCTGTGTATGTGTGTGTACGTGTATGTGCAGGTTCCTGTTTATGTCTGTGCATGTGTGAGTATGTGCAGGTGCATGTGTGACCATGCCATGGAGGCCAGAGGCTGACATTGGGGGGGTCGTCACTCTATTTATTATTTATTTATTTATTTATTTATTTATTTATTTATTTATTTAAGCATTTTTTTTTTGAGAAAGGGTCTCGCTATGTGGTCCTGTTTGGCCTGGAACTTGCCCTGCAGCCTAGGCTACTCTCAAGCTTGTAGAGATCTGCCTGCCTCTATCTCCCGAGTGTTAGGACTAAACATGTGACCTATCATGCCTGTCCTTCACTTTATTTTTTGAGACTAAACCTCCCTTTGAGTCAACACAGCTAGCTGGGTTGACCAGAGAGACTCTGGGATCCTCTTTCTCCACCTCCAGCCAGGATTATAGGCGTGTGCCACGGCGCCTGGGTTTTTACATGGGTTCTGGGGGTCCAAACTCATGACTTCAGGCCTGTGTGGAAGGCACGACTACTGAACCACCTCTCTAGCTGCTCTCATTGTTGATGCAGACTCACTGATATCTAGATTGCCAACACAATCATATCCTGTGCTGAGCCCTGGTAAGGACACTTAACAAAGAGCTCTGCACTCCCTGTGGATTTTCCGTGTCTTCCTCTTTGAGGGTCCTTCCCTCTGCACTCCCTTTGGATTTTCCGTGTCTTCCTCTTTGAGGGTCCTTCCCTCTGCACTCCCTGTGGATTTTCTGTGTCCTTCCTCCTGGGAGTGACTGGCATATGTCCTCCTGGCTCTTCATATTTTAATGCTGAGTTGGGTCATCTTTAAGCCATTTTTTTCTCCTTTCTTGGTGATGATTTAGCTCTGAGCCAGGGCCCTGCACCTGTAGAAAGCTGTACTCCAACGGTGATTTGGACTCCACTCCTATCTTTTTTTTAATGAAATTTCTTTCTTCTCTTTTTGTGGTGCTGGAAATCAAATCCAGGCAACAAAGATCCCCCATGGAGCCACGGCTCTGGATCTTTTTGAGGTGGAGTCTTGTGATATAGCTCAGGCTGGCCTTGAACATGCTACATAACCCTGGCTGACTTCAAAATCATAGACTCCTTGTCTCTGTCTCCCAAACACTGGGACTACAGGCATGTTCTACCACCATAGTTTTTAAGTGAAGGCTTTTGTTTTTCAGATGAATTTTAAGTTTGCAGGTTGATTGAACAGAAGCAGAAAGGGTTTCCATGTATGTTTTGTTTCCTTCCTTTTTTTGTCTGTTTGAAGACCTCTGAAATAACAGCTGAAATCTAACATGGGAAGAATGCAGCCTGCAAACTACTCAATGAAAGTTAAAGACAGGGGGAGTAGTTAACGCAGAGATCACACAGACACAAACCCCAATTGTAGCTCAGTCGTGGCAACTGTCTCAGTCTGTTTAGGCTGTTATAACTAAGTACTGTAGACTGGGTAATTCATAAATAATAGACATTTATTTCTAGGGGCTGAAGAGATGGCCCAGTGGCTAAGAGCACTCACTGCTCTTGCAGAGGACGCGGGTTCGATTTCTAGCACCCAGATGGTGTCTAAGAACCGTCTTTAGTGCCAGACGTGGTGGCACACACCTTTAATCCAGCACTTGGGAAGCAGAGGCAGGTGGATCTCTGTGAGTTCAAGGCCAGCCTGGTCTACAGAGTGAGTTACAGGACAGCCGGGGCTACAGGGAAACACTGTCTCGAAAAGACCAAAAAAATCAAAAATTTCTTTTTAATGAAAAAGGTCCAGGATGAAGTGCAGAGGTTTGGGGTTGTGAAAGGGCCCACATCTCATGGGTGAAGGGGCCACATCTCATAGGTGAAAGGGCCACATCTCATAGGTGAAGGGGCCACATCTCATAGGTGAAGGGGCCGCGTCTCATAGGTGAAGGGGCCACATCTCATAGGTGAAAGGGCCACATCTCATAGGTGAAGGGGCCCACATCTCATAGGTGAAGGGGCCACGTCTCATAGGTGAAGGGGCCACGTCTCATAGGTGAAGGGCCCACATCTCATAGGTGAAGGGGCCATGTCTCATAGGTGAAGGGGCCACGTCTCATAGGTGAAGGGGCCACATCTCATAGGTGAAGGGGCCACATCTCATAGGTGAAGGGGCCACATCTCATAGGTGAAGGGGCCACATCTCATAGGTGAAGGGGCCACATCTCATAGGTGAAGGGGCCACATCTCATAGGTGAAGGGGCCACGTCTCATAGGTGAAGGGGCCACGTCTCATAGGTGAAGGGGCCACATCTCATAGGTGAAGGGGCCACATCTCATAGGTGAAGGGGCCACATCTCATAGGTGAAGGGGCCACATCTCATAGGTGAAGGGGCCACATCTCATAGGTGAAGGGGCCACATCTCATAGGTGAAGGGGCCACATCTCATAGGTGAAGGGGCCACATCTCATAGGTGAAGGGGCCACATCTCATAGGTGAAGGGGCCACATCTCATAGGTGAAGGGGCCACATCTCATAGGTGAAGGGGCCACATCTCATAGGTGAAGGGGCCACATCTCATAGGTGAAGGGGCCACATCTCATAGGTGAAGGGGCCACATCTCATAGGTGAAGGGGCCACATCTCATAGGTGAAGGGGCCACATCTCATAGGTGAAGGGGCCACATCTCATAGGTGAAGGGGCCACATCTCATAGGTGAAGGGGCCACATCTCATAGGTGAAGGGGCCACATCTCATAGGTGAAGGGGCCACATCTCATAGGTGAAGGGGCCACATCTCATAGGTGAAGGGGCCACATCTCATAGGTGAAGGGGCCACATCTCATAGGTGAAGGGGCCACATCTCATAGGTGAAGGGGCCACATCTCATAGGTGAAGGGGCCACATCTCATAGGTGAAGGGGCCACATCTCATAGGTGAAGGGGCCACATCTCATAGGTGAAGGGGCCACATCTCATAGGTGAAGGGGCCACATCTCATAGGTGAAGGGGCCACATCTCATAGGTGAAGGGGCCACATCTCATAGGTGAAGGGGCCACATCTCATAGGTGAAGGGGCCACATCTCATAGGTGAAGGGGCCACATCTCATAGGTGAAGGGGCCACATCTCATAGGTGAAGGGGCCACATCTCATAGGTGAAGGGGCCACATCTCATAGGTGAAGGGGCCACATCTCATAGGTGAAGGGGCCACATCTCATAGGTGAAGGGGCCACATCTCATAGGTGAAGGGGCCACATCTCATAGGTGAAGGGGCCACATCTCATAGGTGAAGGGGCCACATCTCATAGGTGAAGGGGCCACATCTCATAGGTGAAGGGGCCACATCTCATAGGTGAAGGGGCCACATCTCATAGGTGAAGGGGCCACATCTCATAGGTGAAGGGGCCACATCTCATAGGTGAAGGGGCCACATCTCATAGGTGAAGGGGCCACATCTCATAGGTGAAGGGGCCACATCTCATAGGTGAAGGGGCCACATCTCATAGGTGAAGGGGCCACATCTCATAGGTGAAGGGGCCACATCTCATAGGTGAAGGGGCCACATCTCATAGGTGAAGGGGCCACATCTCATAGGTGAAGGGGCCACATCTCATAGGTGAAGGGGCCACATCTCATAGGTGAAGGGGCCACATCTCATAGGTGAAGGGGCCACATCTCATAGGTGAAGGGGCCACATCTCATAGGTGAAGGGGCCACATCTCATAGGTGAAGGGGCCACATCTCATAGGTGAAGGGGCCACATCTCATAGGTGAAGGGGCCACATCTCATAGGTGAAGGGGCCACATCTCATAGGTGAAGGGGCCACATCTCATAGGTGAAGGGGCCACATCTCATAGGTGAAGGGGCCACATCTCATAGGTGAAGGGGCCACGTCTCATAGGTGAAGGGGCCACGTCTCATAGGTGAAGGGGCCACGTCTCATAGGTGAAGGGGCCACATCTCATAGGTGAAGGGGCCACGTCTCATAGGTGAAAGGGCCACATCTCATAGGTGAAAGGCCCACATCTCATAGGTGAAGGGGCCACATCTCGTAGGTGAAAGGGCCACATCTCATAGGCGGTGCCTCCTGCTGAGTTCTGTGTGGAGGGGGAAGAAGAAAGAAAAGGTGAGCACCACGTCCTTTCAAGGCAGAGGGGACAGATGAGCCAGACAGCCTCCGACCCTCTTGTGCAAGAGCATTCATCCCACATGATGGATCCTCAAGGCCCCAGCTCTCGATGCCGTCTCTTTGGAGTCGATGCTCTGGAATGTCAACTTTGGAAGGATGCGGCCATTCAAATGCTAGCCCTGCAGTGCTTCTATGCTGCAGTACAGCTTTACCAAATAAAAATCAATCTGACTCTTAGCATTATTTTTTTCTTAATGTTAGTTTTAAGTCCAAGAGTGGACCTGAACCCCAGATGTCTCTCAGCACTGCGCTCCCAAGCCAGGCTTCGATTGTTCTTTTTTTTTTTTTACAGTTTTTAAAATTTATAATTTTTTGTGTATGAGTGTACTGTCTGCATGTAGGTTGGTGGACCCGTGTCATGCAATGCTGAAGAGGTCAGAAGAGGGTGTCGGATTCCCCTGGAGCTGGAGTTAAAGATGGTTCTTAGCCGCCATGTGGGTGCTGGGAATCAAACCCGGGTCCTCTGCAAGAGCAGTCAGTGCTCTTTACTGCTGAGGCATCTCTCCAGCCCATCGATCATTCTTTTATGAAGCCAGTGTCCCCAGAATTAATTGGGGAAGTAGAATTTAGGGTTCAGCTTTATCAAAGAATCCCATCCTTTGATACCCTAGGCCAAAATATCACACATGCACAATTACAGACACACTTCTCAATTCCTCTCATTGATTGCCATGTGAAAGACACAGTTTCCCGTGCTTTGATATGCTAATTGAGGGCCCCGACATTCATATGCTGTCTTGGGAGGAGGGCAAGGTGGGCTTCTTGACAGATTAAGGTTTCCGTATCCAGGTCCCAAGAGGAGCACAAGGCTTGTTTACATTATAAACAGTAACAGTTTCGGTTGCTAGGTTAGGTGAGAGTCTTCAGGCCAGATTATGTCCATTTTGTCAAAGTGATACCTGCAGGGCACTGTCCCTGAGGGCCACTGATACAGGACTCTACAGCAAACACTGATTTCATGAGGGGAAGCTGAGTTCCTTTTGTTTCCGGGTTTACAGTTTTAAATCCCTGTGGCATCTCTGTGAGTTACCTACTTTAGCTCCTGATATTTTCCCATAGATATGAATATGCAGCTCAGAAAAGGTAAGGATCTTGTTCAAGAACATTCAAGGACACTGACCCTTGGCCCAGAGCAAATAGACTGTCACCGATTTTTCTTTTCTTTTTTCCGGCAAGAAGATGCCTCTGGGCCCACTCTTACTCACACATACTTAGCATAGGAACCCAAATTTTCTTCTTGCTTTTCATGTTGATTCCTGTGTGTAGTTGACGGTAGCTATCAAGAAAGCATTTATTTGCTGTGGGACAGAAAACAGCCTTTACATATTCAGTTTAGCATTTTCAAATGGTAATTGACTTTTTAGACAACTGAAAATGATTTTGTTTCTTTCTTCCCCTCTCCCCATCTTGCTAATTTATCTCAAATGTCATCCCCCACAGGAATGAATCCCAGTTTTTTTTAAAGGTCTTTAAAACACTTTCATTTAAAAACCTAATTTGCAGGGACTATTGATTTAATTAGCCTGAGGTCATTTGTTGGATTACTAATGTCTCCACGTTCTCTTCTGGAAGTGGAGAAGTGGGAATTACACTGGAAGGAGAGTTTATTAGCTTAGTTCTAAGAACAGTTCAGCTAAGGTCTCCTGGTAATGTCTTCTCTACTTCTCTGTCTGTGCTTAGCTCTTCTATCCCTCAGTTGGCTCCTCCAGAAGCCACATAAATCACTGGAAGGCATGGAAGGCAGTGGCACCCTAGGAGCCGGTTCACCCAGTCAGGTAAGCATCGTGGTGGTCAGACCTAACATGGAAAATCACAAGCAACAACTCGGAAACAGACCTCTCACTTTGAAGGGGACAAGACGGGTATTCAGGAGTCCAATATGAGTGACCATGACAGGGTTACTCCAAGTTCCATCTCCCAACATGTTAACAGATTTGCAAAGTTTTTATAGTAACAGAATGGAGAAAAATAACACATCAGGATAGTTATTAACTACACTGGTGGGAACATCAGTAAGTGGGTTAATGCCGAGCTGAGAAATCTCTGGTTTGGGCTTAGATGCTGTCAGATGGCATTCTTAGCTTCTAGGCTGGTGCATTCTAGGGGTCTGTTTGTACATTCCCAAAGGACTTACTAACACAAGGATGTTAAGTCACACACGGAGGTGGGCAATACATGGCTATTATGGGGCTAAGATATGTCAAGATCGTTTGACTCCTGACCTGCAGCATTCCAACCTCCCCCACAGCCACTGAAGTCTAATTGGTCAGTCAGTCTCATGGGATGTTCAAGCTAGGCGCAGCTATTTTGGGGGGAACCTCAGTTAGTACAAAGTAGTATTTTCTGGGTGGTGGATGTAGGTTTCTGGTATTTGTTTCCTCGTGTCTCTTTTTACATTCGTAGAGTGTGAGTCTTATGGAGGGCTCCTTGAGGCAGACAGGAACAAGATCAATTTTCTATTCCCAGTAAACTTATAAAGCAGGGATAGACATTGTTGGAAAATAAGATCTGGGGTCCACAGACCCCACTGATACTGTACAAAGAACATGTAGACAAATAAGTAAGTTAGCAAGATAGCTTTTACTTTTTGCAAAAGGATGTCTTGCCTCATTTGGGTAGTGAGCCAGGAAACTGTGCAGGAAATTTATAGGCTCTTATCCTGATACAGCAGTACTGTGTCCTGTTCCCATTGGCTGGGGTTCAACCTCTCAGTCTTTCTTAGTTGGTACAAAGAGCATGACGCAAAAGGGAGAAAGAGTTTGAGGTTCTGGGCTGTCAAGTTCTGGGAATGAAGCAGGGCCTTTGCATAAACAAGTGTTCTGCAAGGCAGGAGAGATGAAAGGATTTGAGTTCCCTGTGGTAAGCAAAACTTTTACAAGGTGAGGGAGATGACAAAGTAGCATCACAAAGGTCACATTCCTGTGATTTTTTTTTCTAATTGAAAAGACTTTAATCTTTGTGATTATTTTCTCAGCCTGCTTGGTATAGAAGGTGAAGTAGTCACTAAGAGGGAGTTCTCCCCAGTTTGGGGAGATAACTTTGAATATCACACTAAAGAATCCTGCTCATTTTCAGTGACTGGGCTGGGTTTCTCAGGGCAGAACTTCTGTACGTTTGAGACAGCTCATTCCTGGAACCCCAGGCAGAATCCTTTCCATGGTCACTTCATCTGGATGAGCTGGGCTCTGGTACCCTTCCCCTTACTCAATTATTAATCTTAAAACCCAGATCCCACGTGTTTCCATTTGTTGGCAGAGATTTCTTTCCTCTCATTTTTCGTAGTGTCCTTTTGTACTTAATGAAGACACTAATATAGAAATATATTCTACCTGTGCAGTCCTGAAAGAAACTGAAGTACAGGCAGCTTTCGTGGGCACAGGGATCCTACGGTTGTATAAGGACTCCCTTTTCTCCTCAAAATGCAGGACATCTTTTATCTTCTTGTTATAACTTCTTTGGAAGGTGGAAAGGAAAATAATTTCTAACCTTGTTAATGGCATAGGGTTCTTGAAAGCTGAGGCTCAGCCATATGGTAGAAGGCTATGTGTGTTAGTCAGGTTCTCCATGTCATGTGCATGTATGCAACATGTGACTGGTTTTATCTATCTGGAGCATTCATTTTTCCAGGAATTTGTGAAGCACTTACTAAACTTGTTCCCTTACTTAGCTCTCTGCATCACAGGTTGTGGAAGCTTTATTAGGTTCCTCCACTGATGATTAGACTCTTTCTGGTTTTGAGAAAGCAGCTGGATCTCATTCTAACCTCTCTGTGTGTCTCTTGTAGACATCTTCCTGTCCATCTCTTAATGCAGATTCTTCGCATCCTTTCCCCAGTGATCCTCTTTTCATGGTTATCTTGTTTTCTTTATGACTTCATCTAATACTGCTAGGATTTATTATTTATTTATTTATTTATTTATTCATTCATTCATTCATTCATTCATTCATTCTTATTTTTTTGAGATAAGGTCTTCCTGTAGCCCCACCTGCCTGGAACTCACTATGAGGATCAGACTGGCCTCAGTCTCACAAAGATCTGCTTGCCTCTGCCTCCTAAATGTTGGGATTAAAGGCGTGTACCACCATATCTGGCCTAATAATAATTTAATTTTTATATTGATCTCTCTCTGTCATTCCCTCTTAAACAGACACAGACACACGCACAGACACACACACAGACACACACACACATACACACAGAGACATGAGAGAGAAACAGAGAGACGACAGAGAGAGAGAGAGAGAGAGAGAGAGAGAGAGAGAGAGAGAGATGTTCCCAGGCTACATTTATCTTGCATTCTCTAAATCTTCACATATAACATCAGCAATCTCTCCAGAACGTTTTCATAAACCTAACATACTCATAAATAAGCCTACCACATGTGCTTAATTATGGTAGGACAATTAGCATTTGGGATGAAGTTACAAGCACACTAAGTACTGTTTGATGGAGCCACACCAACAAGGACAGCCGTGTCCAGAGCATTTCACAAGGGCTCTTCCTTTACTATGTTTCTTGTTGGCAACTTGGACTTCAGTATCGACGGTTGGGTGGTGAAATGTTTTGGGTGATTTAATGTTTCCTGGAGGTAGCTGATTGGCTAGTGTGAGCAAACCAAAATTTAATGGAAGCCAACAGGAAGTTTTGTGTCTGTGCCTCTCAAATACAATTTTACAAATAGACATTAGTAGAGATATGACTGAACCTACGTCAGATGTGAGCTGTGTAGCGTTTGTGTTTGGTCATCTAGAAGTTGAATGGATTCGAATCATGTCCTGTGAGGCCCAGGTGAGGAAGAGTGTTTAGCTTCTCTGGAGCCAAGACAAGTAGGGAAAATCTTACCTAGTTAACAGCTAGTCAACCAGCCAAGAGAGTAACTGCTTATCTAACTCTTTGGCTTGATAAACTGTTAGGGAAGAGGTTAAACATGTGGATTCAGAAGGCAAGAAAGGTGAGAGGTTGGAGCTGAGTCGCAGTCCCCATCACTGCTTTGTGAGGGTCTTTCCTATGGGCTCCTGTCAACTCTGGTCTTCTTCTCTCCTACCATCGTGCTGACTTTGGTCCCCAAATGGGGAAGCACTGAGCTGGTGACTTAAACAGAGAAAGGAAGGAGAGAAACTGTTGGTAGAATCATCCCAAGTGTGGGGAGACCACATAGACATTCTGTGTTGGGGACATTCTGTGTTGGGGACATTCTGTGTTGGGGGACACTCCCTGATTATTCAACAACCTCTCTGCTGGGACTTTTTTCCCATCTCTCAGAACCTTCCCCAGTCAATAGGAGCAGGTCAGTGAGGCGTGTTATAAAAACTGTAGCACCATTTGATTTTTCTAGAAGCTCAAACTTATAAAGGGCTATAGTTATGGATCTGATTTATACAAGAAATAGGCATAAAAATGTTCCCACAATTCCTAATTGGGGACAGGTCTGTGTCCTTTAACAACTCTAATGGTCCAAAATGCTGGTGTGGCTGGCTGTCTCTGAAGATTCCATTCCAGGGAAAGGTTCTTCCTGATTCTTCCAGCCAAGAGCTGCCTTAAATATGGGTAGTACTGTTGTCTGGGCTGGGGTCCTGGATTGAATTAAAAGGAACAAGCCAGTTGAGCACCAGAATTCATCTCTCCTTCTTGACTATGGATGCAAAGAGTCCAGCTGCCTCAAGCCCCTCCTGTCACGAGTTTCCCCGCCATGATGGATTGAGTCTCCTTGAACTGTGAGCCAAAATAAACATTCAAATATTTAGATGGAGAGTGTTTTTTGCCTTACAGTTTTAAGGGATACACTTCATTATGATGGGGAAGGAGGCTGCAGGAGTGAGAGGTGGCTGGCTACACTGTCTGCACCAAGCAGAGAGGTTACAGGAAGTAGGGCCTGGGTATCTAATCCCAAGTCTTGTCCTCTAGTGACCCACTTCCTCCAGGGAGGTTCTACCTTCTAAAGGTTCCCAACCTTCCCAGCACCAGCTGGGGACCAAGTGTTCAAACACAAAGCCTACGGGAGACATTTCAGTGGCAGAGTCAGGATTTGGATGGGGTACCTGAGATGGATCCACTCTAGTTTTTCTAAAGACCTGCAGTGTTGCCCAAGGGCGGAGCCCCAGGAAAACAGGCCTCTGAGATTGCACCCAACCTGCTGATTTAAACTAAGTCCTGAAGAGTGGATGTGACTCTGAGATCACTGAGAATAATCTGCTTGCATCATAATAGTCCTGTTATTGTTGTTGCTGCTGTTGTTATTTTCCATTGGGAAAATGTCTCCTACGATGTTATTTGCAGCTTTGATCAATCGATGGCTTCTAAATTAAGTGTGGTCCAGGCTGGCTGTTATGAATTCTGCCGGAGCAGCCCATTGCATTTTGGCAAGAGCGCCCAACTGGGGTGAGCCCTGCATTAGCATTTTAATTGCTGGCTGATTGCTTTTCTCTTACCAGCTTCAGCCCACAAAGGTACAGCCCGAGAGTTTCAATTAGTTCTTATCCTGTGATTTACAGGGCTTATAAAGAACATCTCCCTGTAGCACTTGGAAAGTAATACCCTTAATGTACTAAAAGCAATATAGAGCATTAAAGAAAAAGAATTGGCTGCATCAAGGTGTGGGCACCCAGGGTCGGTGCAGAAATTCCTGTTTGATTGATAGTTTTCTTGGGTGGGTTCTCACTGAAACAAAATAGCACACATACAATCCAGGGATCATCTGAAGCCCATGCTATGCCTTACCTCCTTATTGCGGGGCTATCACTTACGGTTTTCCCTCCTTGGCCTGCTCTGTTTTGTGGGAGCGCTAGTTTATCAAAATGACATTTGCTGTTTAGTTGTATGAATTTCTTTTGCTCCTTGCCCGTGAAGCCTCAGTAGGTTTACAAGTATTTCTCCCCTTCTCTAGGCTGCCTGTTTATCTTCTGCTTATTTTCTTTGCTGTTCCATTTATGCATTTTTTTTTCTTTGTTGCCTGTGCTTTTGGAAGAAGAAAAGATGGGCTGAGGACACGGCATGGTTAGTAAAGTGCTCGCTGTGCAAGCATGGGGACCAGAGTTGAACCCCAGAACCCTTCCAGAAAAACGTGCATGTGGTGGCATGATGTGTTGTCCTGGAGTGGAGGGCCAGCCAGCCTAGCTGAATCCGGAAGCCCCAGGCCAGCTAGGAATGCTGCCAGGTGTGATGGTGCTCGCTCTTAATTCCAGCACTCTGGAGACAGAGGCAGGCAGATCTCTGTGAGATTAAGGGCAGCCCGGTCTCCATTGTAAATTCCAGGCCAACTGTGGCTACAAGGAGACCCTGTCTAAAAATAAAATCCAACCTAGGGAAAACCCCAGTGTGGCGCGGAAGGGCAGACCTGATGGTTGTTAGGGCTTTCCAAGGAGGAGCTTTCAAACATGACGTCTTTCAGCCTAATAAAGAAAAAAAATCATAAGCTGAGGATGCTAAAATCTATGATATCTGTGGCATGCATATATGCTTATTTTGGAGTGATGCAAATTGGAAGGAATAACAACAACAACAAGAAGTAGAAGACTGGGTCAAAGAACTGACTGAAAGGGTGAACTTCTGCTTGAAACAGTAAACTTCTGCATGGAAAAAAAAATTTTTTTTTTTGGTCTTTTTGAGACAGGGTCTCCCTGTAGCCCCAGCTGTCCTGGAACTTACTCTGTAGACCAGGCTGGCCTTGAACTCACAAAGATCCGCCTGCCTCTGCCTCCTGAGTGCTAGGATTAAAGGCGTGCGCCACCACGCCCAGCCTGCATCAAAAATTTTAAAAGAGACTGAGAAAAAGATGAGAAACTTGTTTGGAAGAATGCATGAGCTCTGGTGGGGGGGCAAGGAAGGGGACAGGTCTGGATTTTATTGGAAATTTTGTATGAAATGCACAAAGCTTCAATAAAAATTGGCTTTGAAAAAAAAATCCAACCCAAGACCGAATGAGGAAGGATGATGATACCTGGGTTTATCCTTCAGACCCCTCCCCCCGGACCCCCCAAGAAATAACCTAATGAAGAAATGGGAAAAGGACCCAAAGAATATCTACAAAGGGCCAACAGGTGCATGGAAAGACTCTTAGCACTGCTATGCTTAGGTGACTGCAAGTCAAGTCCATGAGGACCTGTCACCCTGCACTTATCAGGGTGGCTGTTATCACAAAGACAGAAGACACCGAAAGTCCAGAAGAGAAGAGAAAGGAATCCCTGCGCACTAGCGGGGGAATGTGGCTTGGGCAGCCATGATGTCCAGCAGTATAGAGGATCCTCTATCAACAGAGCTAACCCCCGAGTCCCCTCAGGGCCACCATCAGGGCATTTGTCACTGAGTCCCGTGACCTGAGGCTACTGGAAGCCTCCCAGCAGCGTCCTGCTCACCCCTCCTGCTCTCTTCTTTCCCACTTTCTTTCTCTCCTGAAGTGAGTCAAAGCATCAGAGTAGCAGTAAAGGCCCAGTAAGAGAAAACTGATGAAGAGAACAGAATCCCGGAGCTGGGATTCAGCCAGGAGAGATGCTGGTTTCCGGGAAGGCACGGGTCCAACCGCGGATGAGCTCCACTTGGTAATCACACTGACCATCCTCTTCAATGTCCTTTTCCAGTGTCCTTGTCCCCACACTCCTGAACTCTCCTGCCTCAACGGCTTCAGCAGAGCTGAGTTGGTGCTTCTGCCTGCGGCGGTGCTCTTGAATAAGTTTGTATTTCCTTCATGTTTCTCCCCTTACCACCTTTTCTGGCGTGTTGGGGATGGAACCCAGGGCCTTATACATGTTAGGCAAGCACCTTACCACCAAGCCACATCACACTGCTTGTGTAATTCCAGTAAGCTCGCAGGAGATGTCCACGAGGATGGCGATGGTCTGGATACAAGACTTAACTTAGCTATTTGATTTTGCTTTGTGTGTGTGTGTGTGTGTGTGTGTGTGTGTGTTTTGTGCACAAGTGCATGTGTACACTCATGTTTGACACTGCACATGTGTTTGGGGTAGGGGGAAACATGCACATGCATGTGCGTGTAGAGGCCCGAAGTTAACTCTGGTGTCTTCCTTGATAGCTCTCCACTTTTGTCCAAGTAGTTGGGAGTGATGCATATTGGAAACAACAACAACAGAAAGGACTGCGTCAAAGAACTGACTGAAATGGTGAACTTCTGCTCAAAACAGTCAACTTCCACATGGAGAATTTTGAGAAAGACTGAGAAAGAGATGAAAAGCAAGTTTGGCAGAATGCATGAGCTCTGGTGTGGTGGGGCGGTAAGGTGAGCGACACGGGTCTAGATCTGATTAGTAACATAATCTTGTACAAAAAATAAAAAATAAGGGAGGAGAACTTGCTCATATGAACTTGCAATGGTGGTGACAACGTGCACAAGACCCATGCAGACTCAATCAGATGAAAGCTCAGCATAGAACAAGGGAAATGGGCAGCAGGCCCCAACCCTAGCTGAGGAACTATTGACAACTGATTACTGCTGGGTGAAGGAGAGTGGGTCTTATTGAAGGGACAGACTCTGGACAGGCTGACTAGATGCCAGTGGATGAACTTGCACCAAGGGGCATCTGGGTACAAATGCCTGACCAGATGACTTAACACGTACGATGGAATGCATGGAATCTGGCGGGGGAGGTGTGGGGGATGTGGATGGGGGAGGGAGGTCTAGATTGGATTAAGGTCTGTTATATGAAATGCACAAAAGCTCAATAAAAACATTAACGAAACTTATGATCAAAGTGCTGAGCTGGCTTCTCTCTTGTTAGTCTCTCTTGCTGACTTTTGTCTGGGGTCTGGATGGCCGCAAGACAGGGTCACTTCCTTCCACCACTGCCTCCTGGTGTACATGAGCACCATGTCTCCTCTCCTGCTGTCCACCATTGGTGGCTCAGTTGGGCTGTCCTAGTTCTCAAGGCTTTTCAGAGAACACTGGAAATCTGTTCCCTAACACCATTGTCTTGGTACAAAGAGAATAAGGAGGAGACTGGGGAGTGGTTTTGTGCAAAAGGATAAGAATTCTACCATCTATCAGGTTATCTATCTATCTATCTATCTATCTATCTATCTATCTATCTAATCTTATATCTACTATCTTATCTATCAGCTATCTATCTACCATCTTTTTTTTTTATATTCCCCTAGTGTGCTGGGTCTGCTAGTTGGTATTTTATTGATATTAGTCTATAACACAACCTACTTTTTTTTATTGATGCTTTGTGTATTTCATACATCATTTTCCAATTCAGTTCAGGCATATATCCCTTTCCCTTCCCCCCACCCCACCCCTACCCATCCCAGATCATGCATTCTGCAGTAACTTTTCTGTATCTTTCTCTGTTTTTTTGTTTTGTTTTGTTTTCATTTTTTTTAACAATAAGTGATAATTTGTGAGTACAAGCATCCTTCATGTAAAACCAATTTGCAAGCAGTTGTGTCCAAACCCACACAGCTCATGGGTCTCACCATCCAGCGGAAGTGAAGAGAAAACCCACAGAATGGGAGGAAACCTTCACAGCAGACACATCTGACAAAGCATTAATCTCCAGAGTATACAAGCTACTCAAAAAACAAAGAAGAAAGAAAACAAATGAATCACTCAGAAGATGGAGCAAATATCTGAACAGAGAATTCACAGAGGAGGAATTAGAGATGGCTGAGAAACACCTTAAGAAGTGTTCAACATCGCTAATAATTAAGGAAATGCAAATTAAAACCACCTTAAGATACCATCTTACTCCAGTAAGACTGGCTAGGATCAAGAAAACAAATGATGCCAAGTGCTGGAGTGGGTGTGGGGAAAGGGGAACACTCATCCATTGCTGATGGGAATGTAAACTTGTGCAGCCACTATGGAAAACAGTGTGGAGAACTCTTAGAAGACTCGAAATGATCCTGCCATTTGACCCAGTCATACCACTCCTGGGTATATACCCACAAGACTCATCTTACTGCAGAGATACATGCACAGCTATATTTATTGCCGCTCTGTTCACAATAGCAAAAAACTGGAACCAACCCAAATGCCCCTCAACTGACGAGTGGATAGAGAAAATGTGGTACATGTACACAATGGAATTCTATGCAGTGGTAAAGAAAGACATCATGATCTTTTCAGGTAAATGGATGGAGCTAGAAGATATCATGTTAAGTGAAGTAACACAGTCCCAGAAAAACAAACGACAAATGGTATCTCTCATATGTGGATGCTAGTACCAATAACCCAGGTATAAATATTTCTTGTGGAGAGGGATGCATATTAAAAGAACAAAAACAGAAAGATTGCATCAGAAAACTGACTGAAATGGTGACTCGGGAAGGGTGGGAGGGGCGGGAGAGGGACACAAGTGTATATTCGATTGGTGCATATTTAATTGATGTGAGTTCTATCTACCATCTTATCTATCATCTATCTGCCTATCATCTATCTACCTACCTACCTATCATCCTTCTATAATCTACCATCTTATCAATCATCCATCTATTTATCATCTCTCTATGTATCATCTATCTACTATTTATATACTGATCTATCATCTTATCTATCCATCTACCATCTATCTTTCAATCTATCTGTAATCTATCTATAATCTATTTATATCATCTATCTGCCTATCATTTATCAATCATGTATCTTCATCACCATCTATTGATCATCTAGCTATCAATGTATCATCTATCAATCATCTATGTACATCTGCTTACATCTATCTGTCTATCATCTATATATGGCATATCTATATATTTATCTTCTATTTATTATTTATCATCTTCTAACCTATCACTCACCAATCATCTATCATAAATCAATCACTCATCAGTCTATCATCTACCTATTTATCATCTGTGTATCTGATACCTATCTATCTTCCTATCATTTGTCATCTGAGTAGAAGAAACACCTGAAAGGAAAAAAAAAAACCCTGTATGCTCAGCAAAACTTATCCAATGTGTGTGCATCCATAGTTCTGGTGAGTAGGATTTTGTGATTAGACCAAGTTCAATCTGTGAACAAATTATTTCTAAATCATTTTCAGTATGTCTCTGGATGTAAATGTTTGTGTTTATATACATACTTGGCTGAAGATACAGGGAAAATGCTCAAATGATGTCTGGTCAAAAGAACAAATATGAATAAAGTTTCTAGAAGAAAACATGAGAAAAAAAATCACTGTTACATTGGATTAGTCAAAGACTTCTTAAACAGAACAAAAAAAATGAACCACAAAAAGAAAACTATAACATACGCTGAAGGATAGAAAGGTACAGTTGAGAAAATAAAATGGCAAATTAAAGACAGAAAATTTCTGTGAAACACATATAAGGGCTTTTGTTTAGAATATACAAAAACTCTTAACACTAAATAATGGTAAGTATCCAAAATAAAATGATTAAAAATTTTTTTTTGTCTTTTTGAGACAGGGTCTCCCAGTAGCCCCAGCTGTCCTGGAACTTGCTATGTAGACCAGGCTGGCCTTGAACTCACAGAGATCCATCTGCCTCTGCCTCCTGAATGCTGGGATTAAAGGCATGTACCACCAAGCCCGGTGATTAAAATATTTTTTAACTCAAATCTTATACCAGCAAAGGTATAGGAATGGTCAGAACCATCTGCAGGAATGGTTCAGCACCCCTGGGAGTCAGTGAGGGCAAATGAAGCCCATTGCAAGCACCAGTACAGGTGCGGCAGTGTGTATGGAAGGCACAGAGCAGCCAGAACGCACGCGTTGATGGTGGGTGTGGAAAGTGGCACAGCCACTGCAGAAGACTGGGGGTTTCTGAAATTGTGGGGATCAAACTCAAGGCTTTCTGAGAGCCAGGCAAGTACTCTGCCACTGAGCTACATCCCCAGCGCAGTCCAGAAGTTCTTTCACGTATGCAGTGTATTTGGATCATTTCTCTCCCCCACTCCCCTTCCAATTCCCCCCAGGCCCTCCCACAACACGTCGCTATCTCAACCTCACACCATCATGCACATATGACTCAGAGTTGTAAGGAAAAGAGGAGGGTACGAAGAAGAAAGTTTGACAACGCACTTCCTTGCCTTCTGGGATGAAAGTGCGCACCCACAAAGAAAGACTTGCGTGGAAATGTTCATCGTTGCCTTCTTTATAGCAACTCAAACTAAGAATAACTCAAATGCTTATCAGTAGTAGGAAGAATAAGGAAGTTTTAGTACAGCCACACAGAGGAATACTACATGAAAGAATGCAGCACTGACTACAAGCAGCAGGGATGAGTCTCAAGAGTGCCTGGAGTCTGGCACAGAAATGGCCCATGATTTTATGTGTAGGAAATTCTAGAACAGGCATCTATGCACACAGTGCTGCCTTAGCCTGATGGTCAGGAGAGGGGGCTGTAAAGAAAGATAGCAAGGGCTGGAGAGATGGCTCAGTGGTTAAGAGGACTGGCTGTTATTCCAGAGGACCTGGGTTCAATTCCTAGCACCTACATGGTGGCTAACAACCATCCATAACTAGTTCCAGGGGACCTGACACCCTCTTCTGCCTTCCATGGGCTTTGCTCTTACACACATTCAGACAAGACACTCTCACACATAAAATAAAACTAAATTTAAAAATTAAGAAAAGGTAATAGAATTTTCGATAGCATGGAATACTCGGTCTTGGTTGTAATGATGGTTATAGAATTATATATTTGCCCAAATTAAATGTAAAATGAGTGAATCATGAATAAAACTCTAATAAACTTGCAGGGAAAGATGGATTAATGCCAACAAGGATATAAAAATCAGTGCTATGAAAACAAGCTTGGGACTTAGCACAGTGCAGGGGGCCAGGAAGCCAGAGTGCCTGAGGTGGAGTCTCATTCTGCCATTTGGGACAAGTGAGAGTTTGGATAAGCACTTGCATCTCTTAATTTGTAAATGAAGCGGAATCTATAGGTTTGTGACGGACTGAACACTCCCTCTTCATCTAATCTGTACTTTGGCATCTTTGTCCACAACGTGTTGGTCTTTGGAGGTGAGACTTGGTCTCCAGGATGGAGCTCACGATGGAAATACCACCAGCTGTGTGGATGTCATTTGTTCCCCAAAGAGTTATAGGATGGCAGGTTGGTGTTCTGTGGGGCAGTGTGGGGTGGAGGAACTCTGGAACTCTCGAGAGGTGCTGTCTAGTGGTTGGGTCATGGAGTGTAAGCCCTCAGGAGGGCTTACTGTAGTTCCCTTAGACTTCAAATAGTCACTGAGAAAGTCAGTTATTAACCAAAGAGCAATGGGCTGGGGGTGTGGCTCTGCTGGTAGACAGCTTGCCTAGCACGAGGGACCCTGGTTAGGTTCCCAGAACCTCATAAAACTGGGTGAGGGGTCATATGTCTGTAATTCCAGCCCTTAGGAGGTGGAAGCAGGAGGACCAAGGGTTCAAGGTCATGCCGTAAGTTCAAGGCCAGCCTGGGATAGATGAGACCCTGTCTCAAAAAATAAACACTGAACCAAACCAAACCAAACAACTAGTAAGAACAAGCTGCTCCTGAATCCCCGTTTCTTCCCTCACCTCTGATCTCTCCTCAAACACTCCCACCCCATGCCCTCCACCGGACACCCTTGGCAGAACCCAACTAATGCTGCCAATATGATTTTGAATCTCAAGATCTTCAATATAAACAAAGTGCTTTTAATTTAAATTTTTATCTTTTTTGAGAATTTCATACATGTTCACATTCTTTTACATTATTTCTACCCCTCTCTCCCCCTCCGACTCCTCCACCAAGATGCCTGACCTCTTATTCTGTATTTATTGTTGTTACATATTTATTATTTTCTGTTTATCATTAATATCACATATTTATCAGTTATACACATACACACATATGTGCACACACATGTGCACATGCATACGCACATGCACAAACACACCCTACTGGGTCCATTTAGTGTTGCTCATATACACATATATTTAAGGATGACCACTTACCTATATTGTGTTAGTTATATTCTGTTGGTGTGATAAAACAGCATGCCCAAGGCCACTTACAGAGGGAAGAGTTTATCTGGCTTATGTTTCCAGAGGGATTAGAGGGGAGGCATGGCAGCGGAAGTGTCTGGAGCAGAAAGCTGAGTGCTCACATTTTCAATTAGGCACAAGAATCAGAGAGGAAAGAAAACTGGAAGTGGACAAGGCTATAACCCACCCCCAGTGACATGCTTCCTCCCACAGGCCACGCCTCCTAAATCTCCCAAAACAGCGCCACCAAGTGGGGACGGTGCTGGATAGCTTTAGTGTCAACTTGACACACCTGGGTTGAGGGAGCCTCAATTGGGGAATTGGCTCCATTGGACTGGCCTGTGGCCACATCTGTGGAGTATTGTCTTGATTGTCCAGCAGTGTGGGAGGGCCCAGGCCACAATGAGGTGCCACCCTGGGCAGCTTGTTGTGTACCGTATAAGAAGGCAGGCTGAGCAAGGGGAGCAAGCCAGTGAACAGCAGTCCTCCATGACCTGTGCTTCAGCTCCTGCCTCCAGGTTCCTGCTCTGAGTTCCTGCCTTGGGCTCCCTGAGTGATGAACTGTGACCCAGGAGATATAAGCTGAATAAACCCTTTTCTCCCCAAGTTGGTGTCAGTAAGAGTGTTTTGTCACAGCAATGGAAGACAAATTAGAACAGGGACAAAGTGTTCAAATACTCGGAGCCTATGGGAAACATTGTCATTCAAAGTACCACATACACTGTGTGTGTGTGTGTGTGTGTGTGTGTGTGTGTGTTTGTGTGTATGTATGTATGCATATATTGTTTAAATGGAATTACACCATATAGGATGATAATGTTCCCCAAGGAGCCATAGATTATCTAACAAACATCCTAGTATCAGGCAAAGGAAACCTCCATTTTAGTTGTTGGTCAGAGGAGTCAAAGAGATGCACCCCTACCCCAAGTAGCATAGGCTATTGCTATTAATCTTGTCCATGTCCCAGAACTTAAAGGTAAGAACCTATTGCCAAAGAAACCTATTTTCTTTATATATTCTTAGCCTCAGGTATTTTCATACATTGATAGAGACTTACTAAGATAGTGACATTATGAAAGTGTTCCCAGGTGTGGGCGGGCTCCTGAAGCACAGGAGCTCAGAAGCTGCTTCAGACAGGTAGATTTTAGGGTAGATTGACTCCTGGGCTGCTGGAAAAGGGTCTCAACTCTGAACCCTTGTAGGGGGTGGCTGTCTGGGCTGAGCCCGTCGGGTTCGGTGCCTCTGTGTCTTTGTGCGGGCAGGCTCCTGAGGCACAGGAGCCCTGAAGTTGCTCCAGACAGGTACCGGGGCATGGGCTAAGTCAGGCATACCCCCCCCCACTGGAATTGGTGAGAGAGTATGCAAGTGGACTTTTTTTGGAGAACCTTCAGAACAGGAAGGGAAGAGTGACTTAGACTTCCAATATCCAATATATAAACAAAATTGAAAGCCTGAAACCTAGACAAGTCAATACTCCAAAAACAAGGAGGAGGAAAGAAAAAAAAGCATCAGAAGGAGGCAAGCAAAACCAGCCACTAACATAGTGAAAAGACATTTGTGATTTGAATCACAAAAGGGAAACCCACATGCCAGGGACACGCCGAAGGGACAACATGGGAAAGGTGCAGGATAATCCCACACCAGGCTCTACCAAACATGTAGGAGATAGCTACAATGGGATCCCCTGGAGGCGACCCAAGGAACAGATATTAGAGGAATAATTGCAGACCTATGCAGAGAAATTAAAGAAAATAAAGAAGAATTCAGAGAACTAAAGAGAATGAAAAACTCAAAAAGGACTTAGAGGGATACAATGACAAACTTCAGAAAGAACTAAAGGAACAGATTGACAAACTCCAGAAAGAACTAGAGGGAGAAAAAAACAAACTCCAAAAGGAAGTAGAAACACTGAAAAAGGAAGCCGACCAATTAAGTAAGGAGCACCAAGAAGAGATTGAGAAGCTCAAAAAGGAAATAGAAATACTAAAGAAAATCCAGGATGAAACAAAAAAGGAATTAGAATACTCATACAATCAAGAAGAAAGGAAAGGAAAAAGCCTCAGAAGTAGAATGGAGGAAGCAGAACAAAGAATATCAGATCTGGAAGATAACACAGAGCAACTAAAAAGCTCAAATAAAGAATATGAAAAATTTAAAAATACACAAAAGTGGAACAGCCAGGAAATATGGGACACTATGAAAAGATCAAACCTCCACATCATAGGAATAGAGGAAGGAGAAGAATCTCAAGAGAATAGTATTGATCAGATCTTCAACAGAATAATAGATGAAAATTTCCCCAAACTAAAAATAGACAAGCCCATACAAATACAAGAAGCACATAGGACCCCAAATAGACAAGATCAGAAAAGAAACACCCCACGCCATATCATAGTTAAAATGCTAGATGCCCAAAACAAAGACAAAATTCTGAGGGCCACAAAAGAAAAACAAGTCACATACAAAGGGAAACCCATCAGAATTACAACTGACTTCTCGCCTCAAACCATGAAAGCAAGAAGAACATGGAGCAAAGCATTCCCTGTGTTAAGGGACTATGGATGCCAACCCAGAATACTTTACCCAGCAAAAATGTCGACTATACTTGAAGGAGAGAGAAAAATCTTCCATGACATAAACAAGATGATGGAATACATGTCTGGAAAACCAACTCTTCATAAAATACTTGAAGCAATTCAAAGGGCAGAAGAGAGGAGCAACAATCCTCAAACACCTAGGAAAAGAAACTAACAAAAACATAACCATAGGAGCAAAATCAAAGGCTAGAAGTCCAAATGGATAATAAAGTGAAAGGAAGCAACATCCATCTTTCAATTGTAACCTTAAATATTAATGGGCTAAACTCCCCAATCAAAAGGCATAGACTGGGAGAATGGATTAGGAAACAAAACCCATCTATATGCTGTCTACAAGAAACCCATCTCAATTTCAAGGATAGGCACCAACTTAAGGTGAAGGGTTGGAAGAAAGTATTCCAAGCAAATGGTACCAAAAAGAAAGCGGGTGTGGCTATTCTAATATCAGACAAAATAGACTTCAAAGCAAAAGAAATCAAAAGAGACAAAGAGGGCCATTACATCCTTATTAAAGGAACAATTGACGATGAAGATTTCACAATCATAAATATATATGCACCAAACATCAGTGCACCAAACTTTATAAAGACAATTCTTCAGGATCTCAAGGCACAGATTAACCCCAGCACACTAATACTAGGGGACTTCAATACCCCATTAAGTCCTCTAGACAGATCAACAGGACAAAGGATAAACAGAGAGACATCTGAACTAAATGACACAATACACCAAATGGACCTCACAGACATCTATCGAATATTTCACCCAAACACCAGAGAATACACTTTCTACTCAGCACCTCATGGAACATTCTCCAAAATAGACCATATACTGGGACACAGGGAAAAACTCAACAAATATAAAAAGATTGAAATAATCTCATGCATTCTATCAGACCACAGTGCAATAAAACTCAATATCAACACCAGAATAAACCCTACAACCTACAGGAACACATGGAGACTAAACAACACTCTCCTGAATAATGAGTGGGTCAAGGAAGAAATAAAAAAAGAAATAAAAACATTCCTGGAACTGAATGACAATGATAAAACAACACAGCAAAATCTATGGGACACTCTAAAAGCAATCCTAAGAGGGAAGTTTATAGCTCTAAGTGCCCACATTAAAAAAACAGAAAGAGCACAAGTGAATGATCTAACACTGCAGCTAAAAATACTTGAGAGACAACAACAAATGAACCCTAAACGGAGCAGACAAGAAGAAATAACAAAAATCAGAGCAGAGATCAATGAAATAGAAACAAAGAAAACCATACAAAAAATCAATGAATCCAAAAGTTGGTTCTTTGAGAGAATAAACAAGATAGACAGACCTCTAGCCCAGTTAACCAAAAGAAAGAGGGAACAACTCCAAATCAATAGAATCTGTGATGAAAGGGGAAATATCACAACAGACAATGAAAAGATCCAGACAATCATACGGGACTACTTCAAAAACTTATATTCTACTAAGTTTGAAAACCTAGAAGAAATGGATGAATATCTGAAATCCTGGGAATCACCAAAGCTCAACCAAGAAGAGATCGACAGCCTAAACAGACCAATAGTACAGGAAGAAATCGAAGATGTAATAAGTAGCCTCCCAACCAAAAAATGCCCAGGCCCGGATGGATTCACGGCAGAATTCTATAAAATATTTCGTAAAGACTTACAACCATTACTACTTAAATTGTTTAGAAGGATACAAATGGAGGGACTTCTCCCAAATTCCTTCTATGAAGCCAGCATTACGCTACTACCAAAACCAGGGAAAGATACAACCAAAAAGGAGAACTATAGACCCATCTCCCTAATGAACACAGATGCCAAAATTCTAAACAGGATTCTGGCAAATCGCATACAGACTCACATCAAGAAAATCATCCACCATGACCAAGTTGGATTCATACCAGAGATGCAGGGATGGTTCAACATACGAAAATCAATAAACATCATCAAACATATCAATGGACTGAAGGACAAAAACCACACCATCATTTCAATTGATGCGGAGAAAGCCTTTGACAAAATCCAGCATCCTTTCATGTTTAAAGTCCTAGAGGGAATTGGACTGGAGGGATCATTCCTCAATGTAATCAAAGCCATATACAGGAAACCCACAGCCAATATCATCCTAAATGGGGAAATGACAGAAGCATTCCCCTTAAAGGTAGGAACTCGGCAAGGCTGCCCCCTGTCACCACTCCTCTTCAATATAGTGCTGGAAACCCTTGCTAGGGCAATAAGGCAAGAAAAGGAAATTAAAGGAGTTCTAATTGGAAAAGAGGAAGTCAAGCTATCCCTTTTTGCTGATGATATGATTGTCTACCTAAGGGATGCTAAGAACTCCACCAGAAAACTCCTAGAAACGATTAAGAGCTTTGGTAAAGTGGCAGGATACAAAATAAATCTAGAAAAATCAGTAGCCTTTCTTTACACCAACAACAAGCAACTGAAGAAGGACTACAAGGAGACCTTCCCACTCACAATAGCCTCAAAAACAATAAAATACCTAGGAACAAACCTAACCAAAGACACCAAGGATCTCTACAACAAAAATTTTAAACCCCTGAAGAAGGAAATTGAGGAAGACATCAGAAGATGGACAAACCTCCCATGCTCATGGATTGGGAAAATAAATATAGTAAAAATGTCCATTCTACCAAAACTCTTGTACAGATTTAATGCAATCCCAATCAAAATCCCCAAGAGCTTCTTCACAGGCTTGGAAAAAAAATCCTCAGTTTCATTTGGAAAAACAAAAGACCCAGAATAGCCAAAGCAACCCTGAGCGAAAAGAACAATGCAGGGGGGAGCGCTCTACCAGACATCAAACTATACTACAGGGCTATAGTCATAAAAACAGCTTGGTACTGGCACAAAAACAGACCAGTTGATCAATAGAATAAAACTGAAGATCCAAACCTGAGCTCATACAATTTCAGCCACCTCATATTTGACAAGGGGGCCAAGAAGACACAACGGAGGAAAGACAGCATCTTCAGTAAGTAGTGTTGGCAAAACTGGATCACCACCTGTAGAAGAATGAAATTAAACCCCTACCTCTAGCCCTGTACAAAAGTCAATAGCAGATGGATCAAAGACCTCAACATGAAACCCAAAACTCTGGAGGTGATAGAAGAAAAAGTTGGCAGCAGACTAGAAGACATAGGCATAGGAAAAGACTTCCTAAATCAGACAGCAGTTGCACAAGAAATAAGAATGACAATTGACAAATGGGACCTCATTAAACTCAAAAGCTTCTGTACATCAAAAGAAACAATAAAGGAAGTGAAGAGAAATCCTACAGAGTGGGTGGAAACCTTCACTGCAGAAACTTCTGACAAAGCATTGATTTCCAGAATATACTAGCTACTCAAAAAACAAAGAAGAAAGAAAACAAATGAATCACTCAAAAGATGGAGCAAAGAACTGAATAGAGACTTCACAGAGGCGGAATTAGAGATGGCTGAGAAACATCTTAAAAACTCTTCAACGTCACTAATACTTAGGGAAATGCAAATTAAGACCACTCTACGATATCATCTCACTCTGATAAGACTGGCCAAGATCAAGAAAAAAAAGATATCAAGTGCTGGAGAGGTTGTGGGGAAATGGGAACACTCATCCATTACTGTTGGGAATGTAAACTTGTACAGCCACTATGGAAAGCAGTGTGGAGAAACCTTGGAAGGCTCAAAATGAGCTTGCTATTTGACCCAGTCATACCACTCCTTGGTATATACCCACAAGACTCATCTTACTGCAGAAATACATGCACAGCTATGTTTATTGCAGTTCTGTTCACAATAGCAAAAAGCTGGAACCAACCCAAATGCCCCTCAACTGATGAGTGGATAGAGAAAATGTGGTATATGTACACAATGGAGTTCTACGCAGTGCAGTGGTAAAGAAAGACAACCTCATGAACTTTGCAAGTAAATGGATGGAGCTAGAAGATATTATATTAAGTGAAGTAACACAGTCCCAGAAAAACAACTGACGAATGGTATCCCTCATATGTGGATGCTAGTGCCAATAACCCAGTTATAAATATTTCTTGTGGAGAGGGATGTATATTAAAAGCACAACAACAGAAAGACTGCATCAGAAAACTGACTGGAATGGTGAATTGGGAGGGGTGGGAGGGGCGGGAGAAGGGACATGGGTCTTTATTCAATTAATGTATATTTAACTGATGTGAGTTCAACAAGTATCCAAGTTTGCCCAGACTCTGTCTACAGGTTACATGGTGTTTTAGGACTTAGTAAAAGTAAATATGTGTATATTAAACAACATTGGTTTAAAGGTTCTGATAAAAATGGTAATGCACCTGAGTTACTTGGAAATATAAATTGTTGTTGTCCATATTTGTTTTACTTAAAATCTGTATAACAGGGCTGGAGAGATAGCCTAGCGGTTAAGAGTGCTGACTGCTCTAGCAGAGGACCCGGGTTCGATCCCCAGCACCCATATGGCTGCTGAGAACTGTCTGTAACTCCAATTCCAGGAGAACTCCAGTTCCAGAGGAATCCGACACCCTCTTCTGACCTCCATGGCATTGCACGACACAGGTGTACAAACCTACATGCAGATAGTACATTCATACACATAGAAAATAAATAAATTAAATTTAAAAAATCTGTATAGCAATAACTTTGGGATTGGCACATACAAATGTTCTCTATAATTTTTCTGTTGTACAGTATCATCTTTTTTTTATTTTTTTTTTATTAATTTTATTTATTTCTGTATGTGTACGAATGTATTGTCTGCATGCAAGTCTGTGCACCCGTGTCGTGCAACGCCGCGGAGGTCAGAAGTGGGTGTCGGATTCCCCTGGAGCTGGAGTTCTCCTGGAGTTGGAGTTTCAGACGTTTCTCAGCCGCCATGTGGGTGCTGGGGATCGAACCCGGGTCCTCTGCAAGAGCGGTCGGTGCTCTTAACCGCTAGGCCATCTCTCCAGCCCCTGTACAGTATCATCTTGTAGCATTCTCTTTTACTTGTAGGATGATTTAACTTAAAAAATTAAGTTTGCTTCCCAAGTTAACCACACACAGTCACCCAAAACAGCTTGGGT
>VZQC01010746.1:1298004-1315450 GCA_009823505.1 Rhizomys pruinosus
GAAGAGAGGCGATAAGGCCCTGCTGTTGAAGACCTGATGTAAACATGGGAAAGATGTATTGAGACCACACTTGCAAGTGTACAGATGGTCTCTGGAATACCAGAGAGTGTTACCAAAGGCCACTAAACCAATAAAGCAAATATAGGTCTCCTTGAGTCAAGCAAGACTCTTCTGTCAGCACCAGCTACACCTCACCCACCTGGAAATACTGTGCAGCAGTGGCAGCCACATGACTGTGTATCCCGAATCTAATTGGCTATTAGCTCTCTCCTTGGAGAAATAACCCATGGCTGATGCAAACAAACTTACATCCTCTAGCAGTTAGGAGATGTTATAAGCCACAGTAAGACCCTGTCATATTTACAGAAAAAACATGGATTAAAATACCATCCAAACATCTGTGTCTATACCAAAGTAACCTACCATAACAATTAGTACCGTTTAAATACCTATATTCTAATTGCCTGTGCTTCATTAGTAGGATTGAAAGGTTATTCCTGCACAAACTGTCAGCCCATGAAAGGAAACAGCCAGAATTGACCAGAGTCCAAAACGACAGCTCCAGAGAAAGTAGACTGTTTTGCTTCTCATCCACCTGTGCCCCTTTTCTAAGCCTAGGAAACAATCTGCGGAAGAGGGGGCATGATAGAATGTAAGGGCTGCCATTGGGGTGAATGGTGAAATTACAGCAATATAGACTAGATGCTTATTTGATCAACTTGATTGTACATACAAGCCCCCCACCCCTGCTGGATGGTGGGAGCCTTGGGCTGTGCGGGTTTGGGCACAACTGCTTACAAATTGGTTTTACATGAAGGATGCTTGTACTCATAAATTATTACTCATTGTTAAAAAATGAAAAAAAAAGTAATAGAGAAAAAAAAGAAAGTGTTCCCAGAGAGTCCCCCCAGGCTCTTCCACCGTGTGAGGTCACTGGAAGTCTGGGGTCTGCAACCTGGGGTTGGGGTGGGGAGCTCGAGTCCCACCAGAACGAGCAGAGCTGCCATGTGATCTTGGACTTGCCGCTTTCAGATTGTGAGAACTACATTTCTGTTTTCTGAAAGCCTCCCGGTCTATGCTTCTGGGTGCAGTGCAGCACCTTACAGGGCTCCTGAGGATGAAGGCAACAACACAGGGTGGCCCTTTGAGTGATGCTAGTGCCCTGGGCTGTGTGAAGTGTCTCCTCTGCACTGAGCATTCCTGTGGACTTCTGCACAGTGTTGAGGTGAAGTTCTATGTCTCCGGGGACAAGCTAAGCCAGGAGTGAATGAACATTCTGCTCTCCAAGGTGTCTGGACAGATTCCTGTTGTGGGATGGGAAGACTTTGCCTGTAGCCTGTAGAGATGGAATATTCATTTGCAGTGTCCAGAGATGCCCTCTCCTCTAGAGGGTCCCACTTTCTCTAGAGGGACAGTCCCTGGATGTTGGGGAGGCTGATGGCCCGGGCCACAAGCTTCGGCCATGCTTTCTCTAGCACCAACTCCCGGGGCCACGGGAGTCCCAGGATAGCTTTGAATGTGACTCAACATGAAGCTGTAAAGTTACTTAAAATATTATGAGATGCTTTTGCCGCTTTTGCTTTTCGTAACTTGCACAGTTCTTTGGAGACAAGGCCATGCCACTGTGTCAAAAGACTGGCTGCGCCTGCTGTGGGTGAAGGAGATTTCCAAACAGGTGTCCCTGGAGTCAGTGCTTCTGAGGACCCTTTGAGAAGAGATTTGCTACTTAGAAAGTCTAGCCGTCTGGTCATTAGATGAAATGGAGTTTCAAAGGGTTTGTCTATAGCAGGTTCAGAGGCCTAGGCAGCATTTTCCCAAAGTATCTGAGTTCGTCATCCCTTCTTAGAGGACCGTCCACTGGACACTGATGGGAAGGAAGGTGCCCTGGAGACCTCATCAGGGATGAGCTGTATTGACTCACCTGCATTTTACAGGATCAATGGGGTGGGCTATCAGGAAATCAGGCATGCCTTGGTTGCATGAAGATGAAACAGGTCATGGAAAATCCCAGGAGTGCAGTCCTTCCTAATAAAGAATCCATGCAGCAGATGCCTGGGCAGGGCATCTTTGTGCTGGAAGCTCTTCCTCCATGTACAAAATCACCAAATGGAGCCCCTGGCCCCTGTAGAAGTGTCTTGCAGACACTTCAGAAGGAGCACACAGTTATTGAGTTCTTTCCTGTTTAAACCAGGCTCTTCATCAAAACAGCCTTTTTACATGTGGAATAGTTGTTCCATGCTTAACTTTATGGATACAGAAAAGTCCCCTGTCACCAAACATTTCTCATGACCCAAATTAGGGCCTGGAACACCTCCTTTAGATTCAACATTCTCCAGTGATCACTTCCAGGAGCCTGTTGGGGGGAGTGCAGTGCTGGTTTCTTGGACCTTGGCATCGTTAATCCCGTTAGGCTAGGCAGCAGGCAGCATCCCTGAAGGAGAGCACAGGAACTGATGGGTGGCTACCCAAGGCAGGGGCCCCACAGCAAAGCATCCCCTCTGGGATCCCTACTCATGTCCAAGGAGTAGTTGCTTCCAGCTCTACTGTCCTCCTGTCCCAGGGATGGAGTGTGGGGTCTGATTTGAGTAACAGGAAGCAGGCCTTTGGCCAATTACCTGCAAAACCCCGGGGGGAGGGGGCGTGTGTGTGTGTTGGGGGGGGGGGGCTTGCCCCTGCTCCTGGATAAGACAATGGGCCCTGCAGCTGATTTGGGCAAAATGTGTCACATTCCTAAAGCCATTATCTAAAGAGCACATCTTGGTTTTGGGAAGCCAACTGGAGCCTCTGCAGACTGACATAAACAAGGGTTTTGTAGAAAGCGCCATAAATTCTCCCAGCACCTCCCACCTCCATCCTTGCCTCCAGCCCACCAAAAACTACTATAGAAGACCCTAATCTTCTGCAAATAAATGAGTTTTGGTCCCTCGAGGCCAACTCCCAGATCTTTGACCTGCTGGGTTCAGCTGCCCTTTCTCTTCTCCTCCCGAGAACCAAATGGCTTTATACGCAAGGAGAGGCTGGTGACCCTTTTGGACACCAGGAACCTGACCCATGCTGGGAATCCCACTACCCACAATGGAGGACCGGAGGACCCATCATTCTGACAAGCAGCAGCTATTGTTGGCCTGCCTTTCTAAATAAACCCCAGTTCGTTGAAGATTTGAAGCATGGGGTGATGTAGGATCCCTCTGAGTTGTCCCATGACTCTAGAGAAGCATCATTGAGCCTGCACGTTTGACCCATGTCTCACTTTCCTACTAAAGACATTCATTTCAGGAGATCTTTTGTCCCGTTGAAAATACCATCCTTTTCCTAAAAGCATTTCTACAGCTAGCTACTAAGAATGTTGGCTTTGGCTTACTTTATCAGCGAGACTCAGCAGAGAAGGAATTTCATCAGTTTCAGAATCGGAAGGGACTAGATAGGGTAGATTCTAAGAGTGAAAAAGTTCATCGTGAGTTCAACAAGTATCCAGTTTTGCCCAGACTCTGTCTACAGGATACATGGTGTTTTAGGACTTAGTAAATAGTAAATATGTGCTATATTGGACAAACATTGTTTGAAGGCTGATAAAAACGGTAATGATCTGAGTTAATTGGTGATATAAATTGCTCTTGTTCACATTAGCTTTAACTAAAATCTGTATAACAATTACTTTGGATTGGTATAACAAATGTTCTCTATAATTTTGTGTCATATAGTATCACCTGGTAGCAACTCTTTCACCTATAGGATGATTTAACTCAAAATAAACTTTGTTTCCCAAGTTAATCACATACAGTACCCAAAACAGCATGGGTGAACTTTGATGAAATCCTGTGCCTGATCCACCCTATAGGTATGTATAAAACAACTGCTTTTTTGAGACTCATGGTCAAAAATAAAACCTTAAATAAAAAAGGGATATAGACAGATATGAAAACCTTTTGTCAAAAAACCTTGAACCCCAAATTTAAAACTAACTATGGGAAAGGATTTGTATGTTCCAACAGGCCAGAGTATCACCAACTTAATGGCTGAGAAAGAAAATGCAGCTTTCCAGTGAGTAGGATGTACCAGAAAAGTGCCAGCAGAAGGATTGACTCCTCTGGGCATTGAAGGGAAGAAATGCCTCAGATTGCTGCAGACATCAGGCCCCTCTGTGGATCCTACTAGTAATAACTATTTTTAATGATTCCTAATAAGCTTACCTTCTAGGTGCCACAAAGTTTTTAATCCAAGAACTTTCTTAACTCCCCCCATAGAATAAGGAGAAATTGATGATGATGAGGTCGTTTCCAGCTGTAAATTGGATCCAGCTGTTAAGAGATTGCTCTTGTAAAATCAGTTAAACTGCCTTCTTTAATTGATAATGGACATGAAACTTCTGAAAAGGATTATTCTCTATTCAGAACCAAATATTATGCTTTAAAGTCTCCTTAGCTATGCACTTAAACAAAATATATTAAATACAGGAGCTCTGACACAACAATGGATTATTCCTACCCAAGGAGATGTTGGCCAGGAGTCCAAGCCCCCACAAATGGTAAAGGCTCCTTGCCTCAAACTGGGATATCTGCAGGAAGAGAGGCGATAAGCCCCTGCTTTTGAAGACCTGATAATAACATGGGAAAGATGTATGGAGACCGCACTTGCAAGTATTCAGATGGTCTCTGGATGCCAGAGCAGTGTTACCAAAGACCACTAAACCAATAAAGCAAATATAGGTCTCTTTGAGTCAAGCAAGATCCTCCGTCAGCACAGCTAGCTACCCTCATCTGCCTGGAAATACTGTGCAGCAGTGGCAGCCATATGTCTGTATATCCCAAATCTAATGGCTATTAGCTCTCCTCTTAGAGGAATAACCCATGGCTGATGCCACAAGCTTACATCCTCTAATGGTTAGGAGATGTTATAAACCACATGAAGACCTTGCCATACCTTAACAGAAGAAAATGTAAATCATGAATTAAACTACATCATCCAAACATCTGTGTCTATACCAAAGTAACCTACTTACCATAACAATTAGTACTGTTTAAATACCTTATATCTAATTGTGTGTACTTCATTAGTAGGATCAAAAGGCTATATATTAAACTGTTTAAATGCCTAAATATTAATTGCATGTGCTCCATTAGTAGGATGAAAGGTTATCCTGGACAAGCTGGCAGCCCAGTGAAAGAAACAGCCAGAACTGACTAGAGACCAAGACATCAGCTCCAGAGAAAGTAGAGTGTTTTGCTTCTCATCCACTGTGTCCCTTTTCTAAGCCTAGGAACAATCTGCGGAAGAGGGGGCGTGGTAGAATGTAAGGGCTGTGATTGGGGTAATGGTGAAACTACAAAATATAGACTGGACCTCATTTGACACACTTGATTGAACAACAAGCCCCCCCCGCTGCTGGATGGGGACCCATGAGCTGTGTGGGTTTGGGCCAAACTGTGCAAATTGGTTTGCATGAAGGATGCTTGTCTCACAAATTATCACTTATTGTTAAAAAAATGAAAACAAAACAAAACAAAAAAGCAGAGAAAGATGCAGAAAACTTACGGTAGAATGCATGGTCCTGGAAGTGGGTAGGGGTGGGGTGGGGGGGAAGGGAAGGGGATATATGCCTGAAATGAATGGAAATGATTGTATGAAATACACAAAGCATCAATAAAAAATGAAAAGAAAAAAAAGAAAAAAAAAAAAAAAAGAAAAGTGACAGCCGAGGAGATCTGTAAATGCAGAGAAGTCCAGAAAGCACACCTCCTGTCGGAGGTGCCCAGAGATTATCCAAGCCATCTGTCTCTCTCTTCTCTCTCTCTCTCTCTCTCTCTCTCTCTTATTGTTTTTTTTTTTATGTGGTTTGGTATATGTGTGTTAAAGCATTGATCAACCTGGGGTACCTTCCTCAGTTGGATCCTTCAGCTTTGTCTGGAGCCTTGCTGATTTGGCTAGGCTGGCTGGCCAGTGAGGCCCAGGGACTGACTTGTCTTTGCTTTCCCAGCTGTGACAGTAGGTTGTCACTGCATTTGGCTTTTTTATGTGTGTTCTGTAGTAGACCGTACTTGGGAACCCAGGTTTGTGCCACACACATAACATTTGAGCCGTTTCCTCAGCTCCTTACTTTTCTCTTTTCAAAATTGTCCCGCGCCGTAGTCTCGCCAGCAAGAACTTCAGTGGACAACAGGATTCTTCTGGGTAATTTATTGGCTACAGCTCTTTTAGGAGAAGGACCCGAAAGGGGAAGAGGCACTGCTTATATAGCAGTCTAGAGGGTTCGGTTTATGCTCTGGATTAGGTGTACTGCTGATGCCTCATTTGCATTCCAATGCATGGGCTCGTAGTGCAACAGGGGCCAATGCCTCATTAGAATATTAGGTGTGCAGGCTTCAAAGTCATGCGCAGATTGCCCCATGCATAAGGTCAACGGCGGGAAACGGCTTTGTATTGCTCAGGAAGTCGGGCCATCTTTAGGGCGCGGTGCGGCACACACTGTTTGTGTGTAGGCTGCCAACACAAAATGTCTGCTGAATTCCATGTAAGTCCATTCTTGGAGGCAGTAGATTGGTTCTTCACTGCAAGGGACTCTGGGAAATGGAGTTTCCAGTACAGGAGGGGTGCTGCGTTCAGGATGCGGCATTCACACTTCTAATCGGCAGTTTGAGACTTTAGGGGGATGAAGAGCAGGGAGGCTTTCAGGCCAGCCAGCTGCAGGAACAGAGGGCAGAGTGAGGCCTATGGATGCTTGGGACAAAGCTCATGTGTTAGAAGCTTATTTGTCCTTTGTTAAGAAAGAGGGCCTGACAATTTGCTGATGACCAAGTTTGAGGGCCTTAGCTGACCTGAATGAAGGTCTGGTGGTGGTGACATTACAAGATCCAGACATATACTTAGAAAATTCTATTTGCAATGTTGTGGCCAAGTAGAATATTTTAAGGAAATATGAATTTTTAAAATTATTTATTATATTATTTATTTATTTATTTATTTTTTAAGGGATTCTACATACAATGACACAGTTGTTTGTAGATAGCATTGATGTCACTCATTATGTCATACAATCAGGTAAATGGTGCATTTTTCAAGTATCTTGTCCAAATTTTAGAACAATCAAGATTCCCATAGACCAGTTGGAGAAGCTTGTATGCACAGACATGTTGATGAATCAGGAGTCAGACTTATTCCTGTAGTCTCATGATTCACCCCTATCTCTCCACAGCCTTACAATCTACCACGCCTCCTCTTCCGCAGTTTTGTCCCTGCGGCTTTGGGAAAGGGGCACAAGTGGGTGAGGAAGAAAACAGTCTAATTTCTCTTTGGGAGTTGTCATTTTGGACTCCCAGTCTTTCAGGTTGTTTCCCTTCTTGGATTGACAGCTTTCCCAGTGATACCCTTTTTATCATATTAACAAAGCACAAGCTATTGGATGTACAGGCATTTAAGCAGTACCACTTATTATGTCAACTAAGCTGTGAGCATAGACACAGATGCTTGATGCATGCTAATCTGCAAGACTGTGGTTTCTCTATAAAGGGTGACAAGTTCTTACTTTGGCTCACAACATCGCCCAACCACCAGAGGACACAAGCTTGTGGCATCCGCTGTGAGTTATTCCTCCAAGGAGAGAGCCATAGCCAAATAGATTTGGGATATATATAGACACTTGGCTGCCTCTGTTCTATCTCCAGGCTGTTGAGGTGTAGCTAATATTGACGGAGGAGTCTTGCTTGTCTCAGGGAGACCAATATTTTGCTGTATTGCTTTAGTGGCCTTTGGTAACACTCTTAGCCTTTGTAATTAAGCCAAATATATTATTACAGGAAAGCTCTGACATAGCAATGAATTATTCTGCCTAGGAGATGTTGGCTGGGCATTCAAACCCGCCCCCCCAAATTATAAGGCCTTTTGCCTATAAGTGGATATATGCAAGGAGAAAGGCAGTAAGTCCCTGTTGTCGAAGACCTGGTGTGAGCATGAAAAATGTTATGAAAAATTGAATTTATTTTATTTTATTTTATTTTTAATTTTGGTCTTTTGAGACAGGGTCTCACTGTAGCTTCAGCTGAGCTGAACTTGCCTTTGTGACCAAGCTAGCTTTGAAACTCATGGAGATCCCTGCCTCTGCTTCCCAACTGCTCGTGGATTAAAGGGACTGTGCCATCACGTCCTCTATCTCTGTCTAAAAATTTCAGCTAAGTTTGAACACTAACACAGCTAGCTAGAACCACTGGGCTTGATTATCCTGATATGAAGGTCTCTCAATTCTGTTTGTCTTAGATGGAAACTTGATAGAGGACTTATGTTAAAAGTACTTTTTGTTTTTACTTTTACTATGTTTAATAAGTTTGCCCTCAACTGGAACAGTTAGGACTCGGGTCCACTAGGAGACCACACCAAAATTGGTGAGGAAAGGAGGTTGATCACCTCCTTAAGAGGGTCCTGGATGCTGGACATGGTGGTGCATGCCTTTAATCCTAGCACTTGGGATGCAGAGGCAGGCAGATCTTTGTGAGTTCAAGGCCAGCCTTGTCTACAGAGTGAGTTCCAGGACAGCTGGGGCTACAGGGAGACCCTGTCTTGAAAAGACCAAAAAAAAAAAATAAGAGGTCTGGAGTATCTTCCTAATTAGCATTTCCTGGAAGAAGTCAGAGCCTAAATGGATCCAGGGGTACCCAACGTTCTCTGGTTGGAGTCAGGAAGGATAGGACTTAAGCCTCCAATTTGGACCAGGCCGTAGCCTAAATACACCTGCTTCCTGAATCATTTGCTGCTCTCTCATCTGTCCCCCAACAGGAAGATGAATGGGCAAATGGCCTAGGCAGAGCTAGGGGCTGGAAATGGAGATGAAGACAGGCGGGCCTCTGCAACTCACCTCCCACTTGTAGGAGTTGGGCTTCTAATTTGTGTCATCTTTGTCGCAGTTGCTAAGGGTGACAACTTGAACAAAGTAATATCAAGCTGGCAGGTGCAGTCAGGATGGTGGTAAAACTCTGTGCTTTAAGATCTGAGGATTTGCCACTAATCTAGCAGGGTCTTGAACCATGTCACAAGAAAATAACACCTCCCTGATGAACTGTTGATACCCAGTGTCTATTATTGTGGGCTACAAAATAAATCTGCTTTTATAGGCTATTTGTTTTTTGAAGGTGAAAGCTCTTGGAAATTACATGTGGGTCCATTTTTTTTGTCAACTTTTTAAAACGAGGACATATGAGTGGTCTTGGGGACTGTTGCTTTCTTTGTTGGGTCTCTCGCTCTAAGAGGCGGCTCCATCAGTCAGTTGGTCCAGCAAAGCTCAGAAGGAGGCAAAATCAGAGTTCAGGAGGCCTGGATTTCCCACTGAGGGTGGGATTTGTAGTGATACAGGAGTGAGGCTCTGGAGGGCTTGATTGAGAGGGAAAGAGGCATGAGGAATGAGAACTTGAGGTGCTGTCAGCATGCAGGGCTCACCCCAAGGCCTCTGCAAATCCTCCTTAAGTCCAGTGACCAACTGAGGGCAGAGTTTTCAGGCCTCACCTGCTGGTTTCCTTTCCACAATTTGATAAGTGATACCAAACTACAGGTGAAGGCGATAAAATACTGCTAGTTGTTGCCCCCATCTTAGTTTTCCTTTCCTGCACTTGACAAACATACCGCCAGGCAACTCTAAGGGAGGAAGCTTTTTCAGCTCCCAGTTCAAGGGTACCATCTAGCCCAGCAGAGAGGTCAAGGAGCAGCTGGTTGTGTCCTTGGTCAGGAAACAGAAGCAATGGTGGCAAATGCTGGTACTTAGCTCACCTCTTCCTGCTACCCGTAATGGGGAGTGGTGCTACCCACGGTGGGCTGTCACTCTTCTGAGGCCCGTCTCCTAGAAGATTCTGGATCTGTTACATTGCTGATGTAGCCAACCACGGCTGAGGTGAACTTGAAAAGTCTTTGTGCATCACTCACCGGGTCACCAGGTCTCTAATGTGTGAGTGTGCTACACTAGCTTTAGACTGAGTAAATAGAAGGCTGACTCATGCCTAGTCACCGAACGTGCATGGTACTGGGATAGATGTGGGGCCGGGGCTTCAACCTTAGACACCAAGGCTTCAGCTATGACAACCATACCTGCACGTGTTGATAATTTTCAGGATATTTTCACACTCGTGCAGCCTAAAACTATCTTGCTCCTACAGATAGGAGGGGCTGTGTGTGTTGTGATTTGGATCTAAAATGTTCACCAAGGCTCATTTGTCTAAAGCCTTGTCCCCGACTGGTGGTGCTGTTTTGGAAGGTGGTAGAACCCTGAGGAGGTAGAGGTGATCTGGTTAATCAGAGGTGGGCCTTGAGGTTCACAGCCCACACCTGCTTCCTGTCTAGTCTTTGTTTCTTGATCTGTGCAGGTGTGAGCATTAGCCACACATACTGCCATTGGTATGGAGCTGTTTGCCATGGCTTCTGCATCACGATGGACCATCCCTTTATACCAGGAACCAAAATAAATCCTCTCTTAATTGCCTCTTTTAGGTATTTGGTCCACGGCGGATGCAAAGAAAAAGTCAATTCAAATGTCCAAATATTTGTCTTAATGTCAAAATTAAATTTTGAGATATATATAGGGCTTGCTGAAATCACATGTTAGTCACAAGGCTGCCCCAGTGTTGTAACTCTCAAAAGTTTTTGTTAGGGTTGTGGAGAGGAGATGGCTTGAGTTTTGGAGCACTGGCTCTCTTGCATGGGGCTGGGTTTGTGGTTCACGCACCCACATGGATGCTAACAATCACTTTGTAACTACAGTTCTAAGCTTCGGCCCCTTCTTCTGTGCCTCTCCAGGCATTACCGGTTTTGTTACTTCACATGCAGGCAAGACACTTTAATAAAGATTACAAAATAAATAAAATTTTAAAAGTGTTACTAAAATCTACAATGTTGAACATCATCATTAAAGATGTCTCCGGTGAGGCCTAGGGTGAACCCATAAAAAAAGTGGGTGCCAGGCAGAACTAGGTTCCAACTCTCATCAGAGACGCTTCTTTTTGTAGTAGATGGTGATTTACACTGAGACACCATACAGGAGACCATTCTGTGGAGCGCAGAGACCTCAGTGTGATATTTATATCATACACCTCCAGCTCCCAGAGCATGGAAGAAAAGTCAAGTGCAGATGACCACAAGACAGTGCTTTCCCAGCATAACAGAGAAGTGCACATAGGAGCTCAGGGTAGTGGTGACGGCATGCACCAGACCTGCACCGGCCCAGCCAAAAGACAAAATGTCAGCATGAGAGACAGAGGTGGACAGGAAGTCCCATCCCTAGCTGAGAACTATTGGCATTGATAGCTGTTGGGCAAGGAGGAGTGGATTTTTCTTGAAGAGTGTGCCTTTGAAAAAAAAAAAAAGAGTGTGCCTTTGGTAGGCAGATTACCCTCCAGGGGTTGTGGCCCCCTCCAGGGGGTGTGGCCCCCCTCAGGGTTTTTTTTTAATTAAGACATAGCTGGGCATGGTGTCTTGCTCCTTTAATCCCAGCACTCAGGAAGGCAGAGTGAGGTTCGCATCTCTGTAGACTTCAAGGCCAGCCTGGTGTACCAGTAGCTCCAGGACAGCTGGGACTACGTGAGGATTCTGTCTCAAAAAAGACCCAATAAAAAGAAAAAAAAAAACCATGAAAGACACAAAATTGGTTGTTTGGATAGGGACATGGGTGGATATGGGAGGTTTTGGGGGGGGCAAATATGATAAAAATAGATTAATGATAAACTCTTCAAATGCACAAAGCTCAATAAAAAATTGGCCTTAAAAAAAAGAAGAAAACTCTTAAAGAATTATATAAATTTATTTGTCCTAATTGTCCCAGGAGTTTGTAATGAGGAATGCAAGAAATAGGATGCAATTGGGGGAGAGATTATAGAAGATCTTGTCGCAACATTCTTCATGAGTAAGGTTTTAATGACCCCACAGGGTACCTGGTCTGGAGGAAGGACTGCAGCATGCAAGTTTTTTCTTTCTCTGAGATCCTTGGCATTTTTCTCCATGGTAGCCTGGATGGGATGATTCTACGAACACAAGCTGTTTCACTTTGTGTTTCTCCCCACGTCTCTGTTGTTCTGGCTCCACTGCCTTACTCAGAAAGCAGCTCTTCGTATTTCCTTAAACATCTTGCAAAAGCTTTTTAGGATGTATTGGAAGCGATTCAACTGAAGAATGAGAGAGTCATGGATGTGTTATGGCCTCTTGCTGGACACGGTGGCCTGGGTTCTCTGGTGTGAGGACCTTGGGTCTCCAAAGTCAGTAAACCTCTGAGCTCTGGAAAAACCTAATGAGGCCCAGTTCTGGCTGCACAATTGACTGGATTTGAGACAGTCCAAAGAAAGAGTGCAGGGTGGAGAGCGTGTCCTGGGAGGCTGTAGGAAGTCATGCTTCCCCATGGGTTCATGCGGTTGTTGAGCCGTTCCCAGAAAACCACTGGAGAGTCTATGGGAAGAGGGATTCTATCTTTGATCCAGACTCATCCTGTGATGTTGATCAGCCCCTCACCCCCTTCATCCATGACCATGATGTTTTCCTTCTGCAGTAATCCTCTGCAGAAAGTATAATTGATAAATTAAAAAAGATGTGTACCAGAGAGACAACAGCTGAGTTGGCATAGGCTGTGGCAACCACAACCCCAGCCAGGCCTCATTGTTTGGAAACTGGCCCAGTCCATTAGGAAGGCTCATGGTTTCTAGACATTCTTGTCTCTACGTACTTACCTGCCATTTCTGTCTGATTTGGGGAATGCACTATTTCTACATCAGGACAATCATATACTCCTGGGAACTTGAGTCTTGGGAAGGGGCCAGAGACTAGAGGTTGCTAGAACTGAGGTGCCTCAATAATGGCTGAAGTTCATTAATTTTAATTTTTTGTAACTGGATAAGATTTTATTTTTGGGCCATAGTTTTCAGTCCATTCTGGAGGCAGTACATAGCAGAATAACTCAGTTCCTGTCAGTGGGAGTGTGTGGGAAGGGCTGTTTATGTGTTGTGGCCACGGTAACAGGAGCAAGCCTGCAACACAGAGTCTAGGGATAAGATTCAAAGGTTTGCTTCTAGTAACCTGTTTCTGCTAGCTAGGCTCCACTTCATAACAGTGGCCCAGAGTGCTGGATAGCTTTAGTGGTTAACTTGACCACCCCCCCCCACTCGGGTTGAGGGAAGCCTCATTGGGCGAATTGGCTTTCCATTAGACTGGGCTGTGGCCACATCTGTGAGATGTCATGCCTGTGTGTCTAGGCAGTGTGGGAGAGGACCCAGACCACAAAAACGGTGGGCCACTCCTGGCAGGTTAGTTGTGTACTCATACAATGAAGAGTCGGCTGGGACATGGAGCCAGGGGAGACAAGCCAGTGTACAGCAGTGTTCTTCCATGGCCTGTGCTTCAGCTCCTGCCTCCAGGTTCCTGCCCTGAGTCCTGCCTTGGTTTCTCCTTAAAGTGATGATACTTGACCCAGGAGATGTAAAGCTACTAACACCATTCCTCCCCCAAAGTTTGGTTTTGGTCCGAGTGTTTTGTCACAGCCAATGGGAACAAACTAAGAACTGAAATTGGTACCAGAGAGTGGCGGTTCATTGCTTGCTGACAGACCTTGAACCTTGGGTTTTGGGGAACGGGATTGTGGAAGCGTTTGGGCTTTGGGCAGGAAGAAGAAAAATCATTGAATGCCTAAAGATCGGGCTGTGGAACTTGGAACTTTGTGAAAGGAGTCTGTAGAAGATGGAGTTCTGGCTTGTAAAGTTTCTAGCTTTCAAAGGGAGCAGAGATCATCAGGCCTGTGTAATCTGTGGGTTTTGGTCAGCTGGGGCTGAAGACATCAGCTTGTAAGTAACAAGAGACCAGAACTGAAGTGAAATCTTTAGTTGTATGGGACAATTGATGCTGTTCAGCTGGGGCTGAAAACTCAGTGTAAGTAACTAAACAAGAGACCAAGCCTACTGTGGTGAAATCTTCTGGGAAGAATTCTGGGATCTCTCAGGTCAGCACACAAGAAGCTGTGATCTAGAAGGGGCCTGAGCCTCCATCTTGAGCAGAAGCAGGACTTGGAAACAGTTTGTAAGAGTCTCTATATATGGTGCCGGTGGTGTGAAATTTGAGGGGGTCACAGAAGCAGCGAGGTTGGCACTTTGAAGGTCAGGAAAGACCATTTTTTTTTTTTTGGTGGAAGTGCAAGCTCGGTTTGCAGTGACGGAGACACACCAAGGATTGCAGGGGTCTCGGAAAGAAGCTGAGCTTATGAACCAGGAAGGTCAGAAGAAGCCATTGTTGAAGGTGCAAACCTCAGTTTCAGTGGCGACCCAGCTTTTTGGAGATGCCGGGACTGTGCGATGACCACCAAGAGCAACATGCAGGTGTGGAATGGAGTCGCCTGGACTGCGAGCATGAGTGTGGGCCTTGAGCTTGAGCTGTGTGTGCCAAGGACGCAGAGTCAGAGAGGGGAGCTGCCGAACCCCTTTGGAGCCCATGAATCGTGAGTGAATCCAGGTGTCCAGCCTTGAGCTACTTTGCTGGATCTTAGGTTTTTTGTTTGAGAGTGCCTGTTTCTTCCCTTTGAAATAAGACAGTACTTATTTTGGTTTCAAGAGCCCACAGTTTAGAGACTTTTAATAGACTGAACTTTCCAAGTGTTGAACATTTTAAAGACTGTGGGGCTTTTAAGGTTTGTCTGTCTTAGGTTGTGATTAATGTTAAATCATACCTTTGGGGATCAGAACTGGAAAGTGGTGGTTTAATAAGTGATGTGTTCTTGTGTGTCAAAGTTGACAGGGTCAATTATGGCTGAGGATAGCTTAGTGTCAACTTGTAACACCTTGGGTTGAGGGAAAGCCTCAATTGGGGAATTGGCCTCCACATTTGATTTGGTCTGTGGTCAACATCTGTGGATTTTCCTTGATGGTCTGAGCAGTGTGGGAGAGGCTAGCCCCACAATGAATGATGCCACCCTGGGCAGGTTGTTTGTACCATATAGAAGGGCGGCTGGGCATGAGCCAGGGGGCAAGCCAGTGAAAGCACTCCTCCATGGCCTGTGCTGTTCAGCTCCTGCCTCCAGGTTCTGCCCTGAGTTTCCTGCCTTGGGCTCCCTATAGGGATGAACTGTGACCCGGAGATTGTTCTAGCTCAAATAAATCTTTTTTTATTTTTTTTTTTTATTTTTTATTATTTTATTTTTTTTATTTTGTTAATTGGTCTATGATATCACCCAATGTAAATGTTTTTCAATGACTTTTTGTAAGAGTTTTTAAGAAAGGAGGCTACTCAAAAATATTTTTATATTTAATTTGACTAAGATTTTTTTTTATTGTTATTTATTTATTATTTATTAACAAATTAGACTTTTTATTTTTCTTTTCCCCACCCCGTCAGAGCTCGTGGCATTTGCCAAACATGCTTTCATCTCTAGTCTTCTCAATATTTTTTTATGGGGGACGTTGTGACTGTTTTGAGCAGAAGTTCACTGTTTCAGTCAGTCTTTGATGCAGTATTTTCTGTTGTTGTTGTTTCCAAATGAGGTTATGCCCAACTGCTTTGTGACAGAGACTCAGGGGGCCCTACACAGAAAATACTTACAACTGGGTAATGGCACTAGCTCCACAGATGAGGGATCATTCGTCGTTTTGTTTTCTGGACTGTGTTCGTATACTCAGCATGATGTCCTTAGCTCCAGCCATTTTCCTGCAAAGATCGTGATGTCGTCTTTCTTTACTGCTGCATAGAACTCCAATTGGTGAGATGTACCCACATTTCTCTATCCACTCATCAGTTGAGGNAATAATAAAAAAAAAAAAAAAAAAAAAAAAAAAAAAAAAAAAAAAAAAAAAAAAAAAAAAAAAAAAAAAGAAAAAGTGACAGCCGAGGAGATCTGTAAATGCAGAGAAGTCCAGAAAGCACACCTCCTGTCGGAGGTGCCCAGAGATATCCAAGCCATCTGTCTCTCTCTCTCTCTCTCTCTCTCTCTCTCTCTCTCTCTCAATAATGAGAGTGTGGGTGTTGGTATATGTGTGTAGAAGCCATTGATCAACCTGGGGTACCTTCCTCAGTTGGATCCTTCAGCTTTGTCTGGAGCCTGCTGATTTGGCTAGGCTGGCTGGCCAGTGAGGCCCAGGGACTGACTTGTCTTTGCTTTCCCAGCTGTGACAGTAGGTGTCACTGCATTTGGCTTTTTTATGTGTGTTCTGTAGTAGACCGTACTTGGGAACCCAGGTTTGTGCCACACACATAACATTTGAGCCGTTTCCTCAGCTCCTTACTTTTCTCTTTTCAAAATTGTCCCGCGCCGTAGTCTCGCCAGCAAGAACTTCACGTGGACAACAGGATTCTTCTGCGGTAAAGTTTATTGCTACAGCTCTTTTAGGAGAAGGACCCCGAAACGGGGAAGAGGCACTGCTTATATAGCAGTCTAGAGGGTTCAGGTATGCTCTGGATTGGTGCACCGTCCGATGCCTCATTTGCATGCCCAATGCATGGGCTCGTAGTGCAACAGGGGCCAATGCCTCATTAGAATATTAGGTGTGCAGGCTCAAAGTCATGCGCAGATTGCCCAATGCATAGGTAATGGCGGGAAACGGCTTGTAGTGACTCAGGAAGTCGGTGCCATCTTTAGGGCGCGGTGCGGCACACACTGTTTGTGTGGTAGGCTGCCAACACAAAATGTCTGCTGAATTCCATGTAAGTCCATTCTTGGAGGCAGTAGATTGGTTCTTCACTGCAAGGGACTCTGGGAAATGGAGTTTCCAGTACAGGAGGGGTGCTGCGTTCAGGATGCGGCATTCACACTTCTAATCGGCAGTTTGAGACTTTAGGGGGATGAAGAGCAGGGAGGCTTTCAGGCCAGCCAGCTGCAGGAACAGAGGGCAGAGTGAGGCCTATGGATGCTTGGGACAAAGCTCATGTGTTAGAAGCTTATTTGTCCTTTGTTAAGAAAGAGGGCCTGACAATTTGCTGATGACCAAGTTTGAGGGCCTTAGCTGACCTGAATGAAGGTCTGGTGGTGGTGACATTACAAGATCCAGACATATACTTAGAAAATTCTATTTGCAATGTTGTGGCCAAGTAGAATATTTAAGGAAAATATGAATTTTTTAAAATTATTTATTTATTTATTTATTTATTTATTTATTTTTTAAGGGATTCTACAATACAATGACACAGTTGTTTGTAGATAGCATTGATGTCACTCATTATGTCATACAATCAGGTAATTGGTGCATTTTGCAAGTATCTATGTCCAAATTTTGAACAACTCAAGATTCCCATAGACCAGTTGGAGAAGCTTGTATGCACAGACATGTTGATGAATCAGGAGTCCAGACTATATTCCTGTAGTCTCATGATTCACCCCTATCTCTCCACAGCCCTTACAATCTACCACGCCTCCTCTTCCGCAGTTTGTTCCCTGGGCTTTGGGAAAGGGGCACAAGTGGGTGAGAAGAAAACAGTCTAATTTCTTTGGAGTTGTCATTTTGGACTCCAGTCTGTTCAG